>VZTJ01003854.1:78759-271878 GCA_013397795.1 Orthonyx spaldingii
GAGCCGGCGACGAGGAGGAGGAGGAGGACGGCGAGCGGGGCTGCTGCGGCCGGGGCGCCGAGGGAGAGGTGCAGACCCTGTCGGGCAGGATGAACCCGCCGGCCGCCGGCAAGCACCCCGACCGCCCCGCCGCCCTCCGCAAGGCGCCGAGCCTCGGCCGGGCCCGGGTAGCGGCCGCCGGCATCCTCAGTGTGGGCAACGTGCTCAACTACCTGGACAGGTACACGGTGGCAGGTGAGCGCACCCCGCGGCTGTGGGGACATTCCCCGCCGCCCGGGGACAGCCCTGCCCGGGCACGGTGCCGCCGCCGCCGTCCCCAGGGTTGTCCCGGGCTGGGGTCAGCGGGGCTCGCCCGCCGTGCCGGGGCTGCAGGAGGGATGGCGTGAGGGATGCGGCGCGGCCGGTGCCCATTGTGCGGCCCCTCTGGTATTGTTCTCTAGTTTGTGTGAATTTTATCGAAAATAAGAGGAGCGCCCTTTGTTTGTGCGGGCTCGGTGGCGGAATGGGTGCTCGATGGGATTCGGGAGGGACGGGCGGCCGCAGCACGGGCAGAGTTCGGGGGGGTGGCAGACGCGCTATCGATCCCGGCTCAGGGCAGACGCTGCGGGCGACAGGTGCAGCTGCGGCCGGAGGGATTCTGCCGCCAGACGCGGGGACACAGGCGTGCGAGCGCGGCGTGTCCTTGGGTGAACATCGCAGCGAAGCAAATCCTCTTTGCTTTGTTTCTGCGGAGCGCGTCCAGCCTGGAACACCCGGCTGCCCTTCAGCCCTGTGCCAAGGAGCGTCCCTTCCCTGCAGAACTCCCGAGCAGGTGACAGCAGAGCGGGCAGGAGCGGGCGCGGGAGGAGCAGCCAGGCAGCTGCAGTGCACTTTGCAAAGCTCGGTTTTCTTGAGGTAAACACTTAGAATCATGCGCTGGTGGATGCGTGATCAGCCGTACTGCGTGAACCACTGTGTTCCTCGGTACTTACTGCTACCGTGAAGCTCAGCTTCAAAACAAATGTCTGTTTGGATGTTTACTGTGCCATCCCTAGAGAGGACTCCTTGTTTATTCTTGTCAGGCAATAACAGCAGGGAAGAAGGTATCACTGAACTTTTTCTAATTAGAAACGAAGTAGGCTTGTTGGTAATCAACTGTCTCATGTCATTAGAATATAATACATATTCTCTGTTTGGCAATACTGATAATTTTATCTTCAGAGCTTACAAAGAGGTTTGTGCATGTATAAATTTTTCTCTATGCATATATATATGTTTTAATCACTAGGACTCAAGGTGGTGTTAAGCAAATCTGATATTTGTTTATACTACATTAAAATAATATATGTTTGTAGGGCAGTGATAGAGAGCAAGGGACATAAATCTAAGTCACTGTTGTCAGAATAAGTTGTCCAGGTTGTATTTATTTTGTCTGGAGTAGGGAGATGGGGAGGATTAGAAGGAAAATTTAGATGGCACCGTTGTGGCTTTTTTGTTTTTCTTTTTAGATGTGGCTTGTTCCTTCAGGAGATGTAAAGGCCAGTATTGGGAGATCTTGAGTACTTGGCTAGTCAGTCTGTTAAAGGAAGAAGCTTGAGATAAAAGGTTAACCTGTTATTATTGAAGGAAATTGGAGTGTGCTCCCTTGCCCCAAACAGGGACCTCTCTAATAGAGAGTTTTACTACAGACCACCATTAATGCATGGGCAGTTCCCTTTTTAGGAAGCTATTCCCACCCATTCTGCATTCTTTAATTAAAAAAAGAATCACACCTAGTTCACCTATTTGCTCAAGCAATTCCACCAAGACCTTTGTCATCTGATTTTTCTGCTTGCAAGAACTGAAAGCATCTTCTCTGGAAAGGCTGGAAGGTGCCTGACCAAGCAGCAGATACAAATGCCTGCCTACTGTAACGTGGCATTGCCAGTCCCAGTGCTATGGTTGTTGGTATTTCTAGGACAAGCTCTGGTTTTACTGTGCTCAGCAACTGCCCTGTGGAGCTTATCTATTAACATTCAGCTTGATATCAAAGGTTTAAGATCTGAGACATCAGACTTGCCTTTGGGGACAGAATCAAACTTTGCATGGGCTTTTTGTCTTCTGTCAATTGGTATTTACCTTTCAAACTGGTGTTCTATAAAGTGCTAATCTGAAACATGGAATAATTTAAATCCCATGTAATAAAGAGTTGTGGTAATAAAAATTATATGTTTTGAGCTCAAAACTGACTTGATTATAAAGTCTTCTCTAAAAGTAATCTTTGCTTTTGTATTTTGAGTCTTAGTGCATACCACATGCTTATGTGATGTGCACTTGCAGATGAATCAAGCTAGCACTTTGAATATTCAGCTCATGTCTCAAGACAGGTAATAATTAGTAAATACAACTCTCCAGACCTTCAAAGTACATTTCAAATATGGATTGTTGCAGCAACATAATAAGGTATTTTAACACCAGCCACATTATGGCAGGGGAAGTAGCATCAGAAGTTATGATTTACCTAAGGCCAGTGGACTGTTGTGAGAACTGGAATTAATTTCTGGTTCCAGCTCTATTTGAAACAAGTGTTGGAAGAGCAGCAGTACCAATGGAAACTGGTTCCTGAGGATTTGTCTCTAGGGTGATCCCTGCTGTGGATTCTCTGACGTCAAATGATAGTTGACCTTTGTCATTAACCTTTCTCTTCTTGTCTTACAAGTCTTGCCTCTACCCAACCATTTTTTTTTTTTAAATCAAAGTGTTGGAAGCTTTGGGGCTTCTTCCTGCTGTCAAATTTAGTCAAAGGCAGGTCAGTGGCCTCACAAGCAATTAGCAGGCAGCTGACAGACAGACAGAAGCAAACAGAGTATCCAGCTGTATGGGTATGATACTCCAAGTACATCTTCTGTCTTACTTGAGAACTTGGTTGCAATCATTTTGGTCTTCCAAAAAGTATAAAGAAAAAAATATATTTTGTGTGTATATACATATATAAAACAAGTATATGCGAGTAGGTATTTATTTACTGGGGGAAAAAGATCTATACAGGTTTATTTCCAGATGTAATTTCCTGAATATCTTCCACTATTTTCTAACATATCCTCACAGAAGTTGGATAGTATGTATCCAATCAATGCAAGAGCATCTTATGTAAGAGACAGAACTAGGCTGACCTCTGCTTATAGTACATCTTGCCCTTAAAAGTAAAAGCTTTTGCATTGCTACAAAGCAAACAGCAAATATGGTATTTCTTGGTGTTTGTGCTCTGGACACATAAACATTGTGTATAATGAGTTGTTCTTGGGTAATTTTTTTCAAGTGCAACACACAAGGAAGTAGCTGCCTGTTTTCCTGGTCTTGGTTTAATGACTTCCCAGCATGGACTAAATGAGTTTACAGTGGGATGTGCCTTTTTGGTGTCTGGGACACAGCCTGAGTGCAGTTTCCAAGGTACAGGGCACGCACAGCTTCACACCTGACAGAGTTTGCAGCTTTTTTGGGAATACATGGTGAAAATGGGCCTCCACTGAGGACTGGCCTGTTCCTTATGGTTTAAGAATAAGTTTCTTCCAGTACTTAAAACTAAAGAGCCTGCACAGCAGCAGTGGATATTTCAGTAAGGTCCTTATGTTTACAAAGAGTTGGAAATTTCCATATGGAATATGGTGGAATATACTGATATTTGGGGGAAGCTGTCCCAGACAAAAAGTGAAAGTGCCTCTACTGTGACCCTTGTAAAGAAAGGATTGGAAACTCAATCAGTGCTGAGAATTACCAACTTGAAGGGAAATGATCCTCTGCAATTTTCTTAATAGCTCTTTGATCATACTGAAAACAGTTGCCTGTGGAAAAAGCGTTCTTTCAAAAGCTGTGATATTTTGCTGCTTTTAGGATAGCAAAGAGTTAAGGACAAGGGGGAAACAAAAGTAATGAAACCACTGTAAATTGCCTGTGGAACTGCAGCATTTCAGCCATCCGATGATGCTGAGACATATCTTCTTCCTTAATGAAGCTTTGGGAGAAGTCACCCTGCCTTCAGAAGCTTGGAATGTGGTTTCACAATTATACCATGGGTGACCTTTTACTGTGCCTGCTGTTGACGATGAAAATAGTCTTGCTTCATTAGGGTGTCACCTCCACCTTCTAATTCAGACGCTACTTCGTGGCATTTCTGTAGTGCTTTAATTTAAAGGTAATGATTTAATTAAGCTGGAGAACTACCCAGCAAAGTAAATGAGTCTCACTATCCCACTACAGAAGGGGAAACCAAGTTGCAGAATGTTGGTGATTTGCCTGTGGTAATGGAGTTAGTGGCAGAACCTTGGCTGGTATCAGTTCATCCCTGAGGTTCTCCATCCCTGTCACACAGTACCTCGCAGACACAGGTCTGCTAGTTTTATACTTTAAGTGTCTGCAACTTGCTAATAACCATATTTGTGTTAATTAGCCTCTCATTACAACACATAGTTGCAAATCAAATGCCATTCTTTGAAGATACACACATGCAAATGATCATTGAAAGTTGAAAGTCAAGTTTACAACTACGTAGTACAGACTCCAGCTGAAGGGTTAGGAAAGGTTCAGCACTAACTCTCAAGTGCAAAGACATTCTAGAGGCTGTGAGCCAAAACTGCTTCTTTTTACTTGTGAGCTCACATTTCTGATTGTAACATATTGCCCCACTGAGTGTTTCTTAGTGAATGTAGTCAGAGAACTCACAGGGAATGGGATAAAAAGAGCCCCTTCTTCCCTTGTAAAAAGACTATGCTCAGTGCTTAGAGCATCAGGTAGAAAATTATTCAGAGGCAGTGTAAACTCTTCTTTTTTTCTTTTCCTTTTTTCTTTTTTATCTCTTTGACTCAATCTTAACCCAGGACACAGCTCTGGAAGGACTGTAATGCTGGAAAATATTAGAAAATTATACTGACAGAGTGCACTTGAGCCAGCAGTGCCGCCAGCTCACACATGTGAGAGTTTGTGAAAGGATGACAGTGTTTTACTTGGACAGCAGGGACCTGCTACTGACTCAAAATTCAACAAGTCCTGCACTGGGAGCAGAAGTTAGACTTGGACTTCATGCACTTCAAACACAGGAGACAGAAAGTGCTCTGCAGCACGATGACAGGGACTGTGCAGCAGCATCTTGCTCTCCAGTGTTGTGTTTTCCCTGTGTGATGGGGTTTATTGCAAAGGCTGCTGCTTCCTGTGTGCTGGTTCTTATGCGAGTTGGCAGGATTTGTTCCAGAGTATTTTGCATTTCAAGTGAAGCTTTGTTATGTTTAATCATAGTATTTTTTTTTCTTCCTTGTGCTGTAGGTTTGCCAGATAGTAACTATCTTTGTTATTGTGTGCAGATTTTCCTGTTTGACTCTGAGATCCTCTGTCATGCATGTTGATTAATTTTATCCCCAAAGCATCCAAGTCATCACAGCCAAAGAATGTGGCCTTTATTACATGGAGTTAATATACTCATAAATATTGAGTGTGTTCTTAAGAATAATGTGATGATCTTATTATTCCCTTGATCTCTGTGACTGTCCATACCAGAAAGTTTGTGATAAAGCTTCTCTGGTCAAAAGTGTGGGAAATCTGTAATCATTCCTTCAGACTTTTCAAATACCATACCAAGCTGCAATAGGGTTAAATTCCATCAGTCAACTTCTATACTAAATGGGAATAACTAAGAACATTTACTCTTCATTTTTCCTGGTACGCTGTGCATGAGAAGCAAATAAGCTGCTGCTGATGTAGCGTGGTGGGTTATAAATTTGAACAGATGTTGTTAAAAACTGGTGACTTTTCCTGTAATACAAAATCCCATAGCTCTTGCTTGGTCTTTATTGTTGAGGAGCTTGTGGTTGAAAGGTGTTATAATGTATCACCTACATCAAATAAGTTTTGTAAAGGTCTTGAGGTTCTTTATAACTATCAGGAAAAGCTCCTGGTACCTCTTCAGGAGATTCAATGGGAAACCATGATTTTATTTGACAGATGAAAATTAGGAACTCCAGAGATCAGAACTCTTCTGAGTTGCTTGTTTGCATCATGTGTTTTATAGGCCAGGACATCATTGTGCAGCTTCTATGCAATCAGGTGGTGCACCCAAGGTACTTCTAATCCACATCTATCTCCATATCCAAGATCAATCAGAGAGCTGTAGGCCAAGGATGGAGAGTCTGAGGGGGACAAGAGACAGCACTGGTCAGTGTGAGGGGCCCTGGAAGATGAGCAAATGTGGCTTTTTGGTAGTCAGTGTAGCCAAGGGGTGAGGAGGGATTTGAGGGAAGAAAAGGGCAGCTTTCAACAAGAGTTTGCAAACAGCATCTACCAAACATGGTGAGTGTCACAGGAGAAAGGATGAAGATGTCTGTTGGAAATGGATGAAGGAGGATGATGCCCTTCTTGCTGAGAGAGTTTTGTGGAAATTGGCACTATGGATGTAGGGTGATGAGTGTTCCAGAAGAAATAATGTGTGTGCAAAATGAGTTGTACAGAGAACCCGTGAAGTGCCTAAGGGGCCACGGAAGTTAATGGGAGTTGAGCAAAATGGGCTTGGGCTCAGAGCCCAGAGAGGTGTAAGTGAGGTGAACAACACCTCGTGATTTCCAGAGAAGTTTGGGTACAGATCTTGTCATGCTTCTCTCCTGTAAATTGCATTTTTGGTGAACTAGTCTGAAATTCTTGGTCTGAAAATCAAGAGGCAAATCTGAGACAGGCAGAGGCAAAATAAAAGAAAGAAGCCCCCAAACAACCCAAACCAAACAACAAACCCCCCAAGTCTACCACAACTGAAATCAGAGACCAATTTTAGTTCAAGAGAAGGGAGAGAAATACAGAAGAAGAACCAGGCTTTTTGCCTTGCCTGTCCTAAGTTCAGGCTTGAGCAATATGAACATACCAGGATTATGTTGTTGGTGAGCAATATTATGTTCTATAGAGATTTGTTTGTTTGTTTTTGTTGGTTTTTTTTTTTTAAATACATTTCTTACACTTCTGCTGGTGGCCAGCAACTGCAGTACCTGAACAGAAGAGCAAAGGGAAAAGATCAGTGTTTAAATGGAGAATAGCTGCAGTAACAGCTTGGAGCTTGGCTGGCAAAGTGGGAGAACCCCATGCTGGAATGAAAATCCTTTCAGCCTTGGCATGTGATGATTTATTTTTTAAATTTTTTTTATTTTAAGGCTGCATTAAACCAAAACTGCAGTAATCCATCTTACTCCTTGTTCAGGCTTCTGCCAATAATTATGTAAATAACAGATTACGGTTTATTATTTGTTTCATAGCTTCCTATTTTCTCTATTTGTATTAGTAACATGTCATTATTGTCTTAGAATACAGCTCTGGGTTCTTGGCAACATGGAAATCAACAAAAATGGGTGAACTGGCAACGGCAACAGGACTCGTGTCTGTGTGAATTCTGCAGGGCCTGAATTAAACCTGCCTGAAGGTTGACTCTGATTCCCATGGCTGTCCTGGGATTTGCTGATCTGTGCTCTCTGCATATTCTCATTTCAGAGAATTGATCCTTCAGGAGGGTCTGCCAACAAAGCAGTATGGCTCTGAAAGGGGGGGTCTTGCCCTGTTGTTGATTTGCAATTTTCACTTCTCTCTGCCTGTCATGTTTGCATTTCATGATTTCTGCCTGTGTGGTGGTGACAACCTTGGAAGATTTGCTTTTATCCTGGCTTAGGCACTGCTTTAGTACAGCTTTCCTACCAGGTGGGCAGTTTGGGAAGTTCACAAATCACTGTGTGCTCTTGCTCTGTTCCTCTTCAGTGAGACTTTTCATTTGAAAATGAGAGACTGTGATAGAATTTCTTTTCTAATAATTTTGCATCAGATGCTGGATTCTCATTTTCATGTTGCCTTTAGTGTTGTGTGTTTTTTTCCAACAGACTGGTGCTTGTAAACTTTGCCCCAGCCAGACCCACTGGGGCCTGGCTGTCCCAAGCTGTAGGATGTAAATAATTTGATGTGACATCAGCTGACCAAGTGCCACTGCTGTCCAGGCTTCAGTCCCTGAGCAGGTTGGTGGATGAAATGCTGCTTACAGGATGCTGAATCAGAGCTGCTTAAGCACTTTGGGCCAGGCACTAATTTTGTGCAGTTTCAGGCGTGTTGTCAGTGCTAAATAATAATTAATATAGAATTGCAACACTATTAATAAATACCAACTGTGCAGACTATGCAATAAGGAGAAATTATTTCTGTTGCAGCAGGGTGGCTCATAAAGAGGGGTCATTGCCTGTGTTGGTGTGCTGAGCTATTAGAACTCAAACACTGCTGCAGTTGTACCAGTGTTAAAACATCTCTAATAGTTGTGTTATTTCCGTCTAGCAGCCAGAAATGCTGACTAACTTTCAGGATAACAATCTTTTATATATTCAGGAAACAAAATACCCAAGGGCCACTGGTGACTGACAGCTACAGTGCTGTGATTAAAACTGACAGTTCCTGATCAGCTCTGTCTAGGATGTGTTACTTCCTTTTTTCATGGGGAAGGGAAGACAGAGGACAAAAAATTATTTAATGTAATAGTATTAGGATATGAGATTTTTTTTTTTTCCTGTGCAATTTTTCAGGAATTTGTAGCTCAGAAGTACCAACCAAAGTGCCTGAGTAATAGTGCTTGGAAGGGGAAACATTAATCTATCCATGGTGACTTTCCTATAACGAGGTACAGAAGATGCCAAGTGTTGGCTTCTAGTCATTGATTTTTGACTGTAAGAACAATGTGCTGAGGTTCCTGAGCTTCTGATGATCAATTAAGATGTGATATTTGTGTGTTTTATTCCCAACTGGTATTAAGACAAGGAAGATTTTTTTTTTTTCCCCCTCTAAATGAGAGGAATCGTGGTGGTTTTGTTCATCTGCACTTCCATACAGACTGCACAAGCAAATACTCAATGCCTGATAAAAAACTCGAGGCAGTGGTCAGAACATGAGGTTGTTGGGAGCCACTGGGCACTCAGCCACTGGTGCCCCACATAGTGAGTACATCTCCTCCTCTCCTTCCTTGCCCTTCTCTCCAACAGCATTTCTTAGCCGTTGAGGAAATAACCATTTTATTTCACTTGCCTCTGTGATTATTTAATGTCCTTTTCACACGTATAGAGATGCTGGATGCTCAGGAGCAGTTAGCAGCACCTCCCCAGCACGTGTTGCTGTGTGCTTGTCGGCTCTGGGATGTACCTTGAACTGTACAGAAGTGCTGCAAAAGCAATAAAATTAATGAGTTCTCTTGCCTGCTTCTTTATAGCAGGGTCTTGGCAGATCTGCTAAGGTTTAGGATCATTTGCTATTTCCTTTATGAAACATATATTTTTAAGTAGTCAAAATTTTCACCTCTTTCATGTTGGCAATTCCAGCTGGGCATAAATGAATGTTGCTCACGGTTGCTTTGTAAGCTGGGACCAGTCATGGAAGGTAGTGCCTTGTTTTATGTGTGCTTTAACACCCATGAAGGCAGACCTTCCATGGCTAAAGTTTTGGGTTGTGCTCTTAAGCTACTGGAATTGGGGGCATTGGAGGAGTGGCGCTCCTAAAAGCTAAAACACTTTTTCAAGTCAAATTAAAATTACGTTTGTTCTTAAAGGGGTATTGAGATGCATGTGGTATTAAGGCACATTTGGCACAGTTATTTAAGGTGCAGTGGGAGTACTTTATGTTACTGCAAAGCTACCAAAATTACCAAGTTTTTGTACTGTGAATCCAGAGAGGTGCAACAGTTGCTGGAGAAAAGAGAGGTAAATCACTTTTGGTCTGCATTTCATTGTGCTTTTTAAACTTCTCTCTGGAAGTGGCTCAAAATTAGTAATGCTTCTGTAGTCATATTATGTTCAAAAATATGTAATGGTTTAAATGTCAAACTGCACCTTATTGCAAGCTTACATTTGCCTCTCAAGTGTGGATTTAAATCATTTGCATTGCTGAAAGCCACTTAACAAGAACAAATTAGAAGTGGAGCTGATGTTTGAATAAAACGAGCAGTTACATGAGTGGCTGGAGAAAGGTCTCTGTCTGTAAGCCCAAACAATAAAATCTCAATCAGGATTTAACATTTTTGATTTAAATATTTAGTCAAGCTCTATTACACCATCCCTTCTCATTTTCTCCGTGAATGGGAAATACGTTTCTCACCATTTAGAAATTACTGGCCTTTGTAACCTGATGATGCTTGGTTTTACTCACTCAGACTTGTGCAATTGAAGCACAAACCACTTCAGTCCTGAGTGGGAGAGATTTCCTGGGCCGTGGCTGCCTGCGGCAGAGGTTTGTGTGTGCAGCATGAGCCCAGCAGTGGGAGAGCTTGGATTGTCCAGGCAGTCGGAGATGTTCAGCCTGTGATCTCTGTCCAGAAACTGCCAGAACACAACAGGCAGGCTCAGCCACGGTGTGGACACCACTCGTTAGTAGATTTATGTCACTGATCTGATAATTAAGATGTTTGTGAATTCCATTAATCACCCTTTTGGCTGGCAGTACCTCAGTTTTTCAGTGCTCCAGTTCTCTTTGTAGTTAAAACAAATGCATAAAAGTTTTTGCTTTAATGAAGGAAGCTGGTAAGAAGAAAATTTATTATTATTATTTTTATTTTTAAAATTTATTTTATTTCTCCACTGTTTTCAGGGCTTTATTTTATTCTGCAGGAGCAAGGTTTTGATGGGTTTTTTTTGATCAATGCCTCTGACATAATATAGAAGATTCCTGTTTGCAGCTTCCATTCAAACACGTGGACTCCAGTTGCCTCTGCTAGTATTGAGTCATAAAGACAGGAGAACTAAAATACAAATCTTACAGGCATGCAGGAAGTTTCTATTTTAAAAAAATAGGTTTATAAGTATGGTGTTTCTAAAATACATTGGCTCCTTTGTAATTACACATTTTAGATATTAATACATATAATTATGAAAGTATAATTAGAATCTGGTAGGTAGTGTCATAACAATTTTAAGGTAGACTTAAAAATATCTTGTATCTAAATATCTCAACAAGAGCAATTTTTCTTCTTTAGTGATATTCTTGGGCTTAGTCTAGAGGACCTGATCCTAGACTCCGGGTTTTTTTTGCTTTTGGTTTTTTTCCTTGTAACCCAGAATTCAATAGAGACTGAATTGTTCTGTCTTTTAAAGAAACAGTCCCAGGGTTCTTCTAAAACATTTCAGGGCTAGAGGGAAGCAAGAGCACACTTTGGATAATTTTAGGTTAGAGATTATTGTTAAAAAGGAATCTCTTGGCAGTTCTTAAAAAGCCAGGCAGTAAAAGACTTGGTTGGTGGAGAGCTGAAAGAATGCAGCACCTGCAAGCGTTAGGGAGGGAGTGTCCCCGTGTGTGAGGGGTGTTCACACAGCGACTCCAGAGCCTCCTGCTCTGGGATGTTTCTTTTAGCAGACGAGTTTCCCTTTAAATCCAGAATAGCATCTTTCCACTCCAAATTGCTATGCGGCATGTGGTTTGCTGAGGGGAACGCGAGTCATTTTTCGTGTCCCAGAGGCTCGTGCCGTGCCAGCTGTCTGGTGCCCCTGTAATTTCACGGGGACCCTGCTCAGAGCCCTGTGCTGAGACCGCAGCTGCGGGCGCCCCGCACCTTCTGCATGGGTGCCCAGAGGGTCCTCCCTCTGCCTTGGCTTTCCCTCCCTCCCTCCATCCCCCCGCCTCTCACTTGTGTGTAATCAAATTAAGCAGCGGCAGCAGCCACGGTGGAGAAGAGCAGCTCTGTTTGAAGCTGTCCCTCCAGAATGTGCACACAGATTTCGTTGCTTGCACCTGCCGTGTCTGGCTGCTGCTGTGACCCCGTGTGCCAGCAGCCTGTACTGATAAGCGTTCCCTGTTCCTTCCTTCCCAATTAATAGTTTTAAGGACACTTAATTCCTTGCCAGTCTTCTAAAGCTTGTCTTTGTCCGTAAACACTCTGCATTATATTCGTAAGGGTCCAGTTAGAAGAGTGCTTTCAGAGCATACAATGAAAGCTGGAGCAGGCAGTGTTAGGAGGTTTCTGTTAAACACATAAAGGCAGCACTTGCTGGGCAGTGATAACTGTGTGAGGATGCTGTGTCATTCGAGCTGGAGCAGTCACTCATGCAACACTGCAGACTTCTCTCTGAAACCCTTTGTAGGTCGGTAAAGCCTTTCTTGCTGTTTCTATTGAGATCTATGGGCGTCGTGCCTTCCCTGCTGCCCTTTCCCTGTGCAGGACGCTGTGCCAGCCACAGCAGCTGCTCTCTGGGCAGGGTGGAGGTGCAGCAGCACACGGGTGTGGAACAGGCACCAGGCTGTGAGACTTGCCAGGGCTGCACGAGTCCTTCCTCCATGCTCTCCACTGCCTGAGGAAGCCCTTGGAGTCAAACCAGTCTGAAACCACTGCCTCCATCACTACCTACAGGGTATTTCCTTGTGTCACCAAGCCATCTCATTGAAATATTTTATGTTTCAAAGTATTGACTTGTTTCAATCCAGAATTCTTTGGTTGCATACAGACTTGTATCTACTCCCTTTCTGCCACTGCAGACCACTGAGGCAGGATGAGTGCACGGGATCTTTATAAGGGCCCTGCTTAGACAAACAGTAAATGGTGGTGTTTGCCTTCCTTTGGGGTTCATTGCTGCAGCCCCTCACTGAGGATAACTTTTCATGTGGTGGATAATTTTCATTTGTGCAGCAGATGATGCACATCCCACGGGTGAGTGTTACAGGTAACAGTACCCATGGAAGGGTGGCTCTCTGCTGGAATTGGAGAACGTTAGTGGAACTGAACAGGGTGCAGCCTCCCTTGTTGATTCTGCTGTTGCATTGTTAAAAACATGATAATCTTTTTAGCTGCTCAGTCTCTCCCATTGGTGATTGCTAAATGTAGTTGCTTATGTACAAGCAAGCTCAAACAATGGAAAATATATGAAATATGAACCCTTTCTTTGTGCTGGGGTGGGAACATTCATCTTGCTGTGGTGAGGAATGTTCACCTCACATTTCCGAACATTGTGTTCAGCAGATGAGCTGTTTCCTCTTTCTCCTTCAGGTTTTGGTCTCTCCATTGGGGCTGGGGCTGAGGCCATGCTTAGATGGGCTGTTAGAGTAATTATCCAAATGAACAGGCATGGCTTTAAAGGTGCTGTTGTGTGATTTTATTGTTATTGAGTGGAGCGGCTGGAAATTGGCTTGGTTCTTGTTTTGTTTTTCCGTAGTTCAGTCTATTGACATGCAGATGAGTGAGATTCACGTTGGGAAAGAGCTGCCTTTTGACTCCAGTACTGTCCCCAGTTGGGAGAAGACTGAAGAATGCAAAGGAACCTAAAAAAAAATCCCAGAGCTGACAGCCTCCAGTCAAGCAGCATGTTTGCAAAGATGATGGAAATTTTCATGTGGCTACTGAATTTTACCTCAGCTGGGTGACTCTGTAACTCTGTTAAATGGCTGAAAGAAACTTCCTTGTACAGGCATGGGCATAATTATACATATCCAAAGGTAAAGAGAGTAAATGATGGAGAAACATTGTTCTTAAAACAGTTGCTCTCAGCCCAATTTCATGGAAACTTTAACAACAAAACAAATACAACCCCTTTTTTTTAAAAAAAAAAAACCCTCTTAAAATAGAGATGAGGTTAAAAGGAGACTGTGTCTAATTTTGTTAGCATTGTGGTCCTAATTTGTCGCTTCTGGTGACTCGAATTCCTCACAAATTGCTGGTTTGTCTGCAGATCTGTAATTCCCGCACGCTGTAATTTTGCCTTTAGAAATGTTGGCCATGGGCAGCTCTCTCTTTCTGAGCTGGAATTTTGAACGCTTTAAACTCTTCAGCATGGTCTTTCTCTGTTTGGTGGAGGTGGAGGCTCCTGCCTTGCAGGGAGGATGAGCAGCTCTGGGTTTGCTGGGACAGAAAGCCCTGGGAAGGCAGCGAGGATGAGGAGGGGTGCAGGAGGTGCCTGCTGTGAGTGTGGAGGCAGCAGCTGGGCTGTGTGTTGGCTGTAAAGTTTGTAGCCTTGGGAAAGCAGTGTAACCATCCAGCAGGAGGGTGTGCTGGAGAAATAGGCTGACCTCTTCTGGGATACTTCAATATGTGAGATCAAGACATTGTGAGAACAGTTCTGAGGCGTTTGCTATGGAAAATCCAAGAACCTTCCAAATAACGTGCCCTGCTCTTCAATTCCTGTCAGCTGCTGGAAGGGTCAGCCATTGCTATGAGCCTTTGGCTGGTTTGAAATCACTAGCTACATGTTTTGAGGTTCAGCTAGCAGCCAGTCTTTTCCTTTTATGCCATATGTTTAACTGTTATGTCATAAACTGAAAGAATATATCATTTTTTATCAAATCTCAGAGCTTGAAATGCTGAGGTGAAAGGAGAGATGGATATGAGTTGCACTTTGATCTGCTTTTCATCATTTCAGTTGGGTTTCGTATTGGTTTTGTTGTTTTTGTTTGGGTTTTTTTTTTGGAGCCCAAAGAAATTTAACCTTACTCTTTGTTGTTTGCTTTTCACATCAGTTTTATCCTCTTGGCATCTTCTGTTGTTATGACTGTTACTAGTCTCATAGCCTTAGAATGGATCTCTCAAGTAAGAGGACATGACAAGTAAATGTAATTAACCAACTATTCAGATCTTCAGGGGCTTATGAGGTAACTGAAGCTGTGAATGGAGGTCAGTCTTGAAGTACAAAGATACTTTCAGCTCCAGATATTTTTACTTTTTTGCTCAGCTCTAAAATTTACTCAAGTCTTGATGCTTACTAAAGTAGTCATGGATGCATCTTAAATCTGAAATGCCTGGAGAAGATTCTTTGGTTATAAATTATGTACTATTTCTGTTTACACTTAGGAATTGCAGTTAAGGGCACTGTCATGCTGGTTATGTCAGGAGGCTGGAGCTCTGCTTGGCACGTGGATCACCTGTGCCATGGATTCCTCCACTGCCTTTTCCTTACCTCAGTCTCTTTGCAGCCCTCAGTGATGACGTTGACCATCTTTATCTGCTTTTCAACAAACTAAAAGGGTTTGATGTTGTTTAATACGAAGCAGAATATGGGCCTGCAGTGCTCTCTTGTGCAGGCCCAGATATGGAGAGAAGGCAAAACCACATGCTGGAATTTTATGAAAGAAGAGTGTGTAATTTAAGCAAAATGCTTTACTTGATAGGCTGCAACTGTTTATTTTTCAAATGTGCTGTGAAATGTTAGTAGTAGGTTTCCATAAAGACTTTTGGTTGTAAAGGAGGAATGGTTATTTTGTGTTGAAAAGTTTCAGAAAGAAAAGGACATGCATATCTTGATCAAAGTTCAGTAATGTCAAGTTTGGAAGGAAAATAGCTGGGCTCGAGTCTCTTCGTGTTAGTGTTGAATACAGGGCAGTTGCAGAGTGCTTATCCTGTACAACTGAGATCTGGATTTTACTGCTTTATTTTCCTGTGTTACAATAAATGGACGAAGGGACAGAGAGCTCAAGCTTGGTTTTGGGCACTGCCACGAAGTGCTGCTGTTTGTGTTACCACAGAGCCTGCAGGTCCACAGGAGGGGATCCATTGCAGAAGTCTCTGTGCTCTTCAGCTGCTGCTCCCGGCAGTGGTGCTGGCAGCAGGACAGCAAGGATGGAAAGGAGAGAGGGGAGGCTCACTCACATCAGGGTCATTCTGCAGGCACACGTGGCCCTTCTCCCGGGGACACCATCCTTCAGACCTGCGGTTTGCCCTGGGATAACTAAGCACAGCCTCTCTGGCTTTGCTTTCCCAGAGAGCACAGCAAGGCTCTCTGGCACAGAAAAACTTCTCCCAGATAATCACGACTCACAATGGCCCTGCAAGTCAGTTGTTTATCATTAATGTTGTAGTGTTGGGGATGATGCTGATGTCTGCCCTGTGCTTGGAAAGCAGCAACCAGAAGGAGTCGATCCTGAAATGGCTTCTCAGAGAAACAGAGGTACCTGTCATGTACCTGCTCCAGTTGTTTCCAGGCTGCTAGAAAAGCACTGCTGCTCCCCTCCTGTTGTTTGGCAGCGCCTTCCAGTGCTCCTGCAAATGAATAGGCAGTTAATTTGTGAATGAGTTGACTTGCATGCCTAATTTCCTTTCACACCTCTTGTTTGCAGCTGGTGGAAGTGTGCATTAAAACAGGAAGCTTTCCCTGCTTGTTCTGAGAGAGTGAGTGTGTATGGGAAAGGGAGAAAGAGGCAAGGGCTGTAAGTGAAGGTATGTTGATGGAGGGCTTTTAAATACTTGTACTGTGACAGAAATTGATGTGTTTCAGAACATATCAGTTGGTATAAGGGACTTGAAGAGGAAATTGATTCAAGTCAGAGCACTTTAGGAGGCTCTGGAACCAGCCTGTATCTAGCTGGAGCAATGGAGGTGAGGATTAGGACATGCTTCAGCTGAAATAATGTGTTTGGTCATTTCTTGAGGCTTTCTGGAATATTTATAGGCAGGAGCATTGTTAATTTTGTCTTATAAGGCAAATATGTCATTGTTTTCTGCAGGGAGGGGAAAGTAACGCAAAACCACATTCCCCTTTTTCTTCCCTTTCCCTTCCAGGTGATTTTGCTCCCTCTCTACTCTGGGCATGGCCACACAAGTAGCTGCTTTGGCAGGTGACTTGGGGAGCAGCAGTAAGAGGATCAGGGCAGGGCAGGTTTCTGGGAATAAGTAGCTGATAAGCAAAGTACTGGGACACTGTGCTGATTGGATAAGAAAGATTAGGCAATTAAACTTCGTGGGGGCAAAACCCCAGACAGTGTCCTTAAGCCATGGTGGTATTTTGTTAACAAAGCAAAAGGCAGAGGATTTGATTTACTTGTAGCTCTGCAGACGCAGGGTTTGTTTTGCAGCAGTTACAGAACAAAAAAGGGCATTGAGTTGATCAGCACAGAGTCATAGACTGGTTTAGGTTGGAAGAGACCTTCAAGATGGAGTCCAACCATTCCCCCAGCACTGCCAAGGCCACCACTAACCCATGTCCCCAAGTGCCACATCCTCACATCTGTTAAATCCCTCCAGGGATGGTGACTCCAGCAGTGCCCTGGGCAGCTGTGCCAGGGCTGGACAGCCCTTTCAGTGAAGACATTTTTCCTAATATCCAACTTAAACCTCTGGATACCTGTCAGAAGGACAGAAATGATGCATTGTTTTCTTGTATTGTCCTTTCATTTGTGTCTCCATTAACCTGTGGTCTTGTAGTCTTATGTCTGAGCAAGATTTTTGTGTCAGGAATCATCGTTTTTCTGCAAGATATGGTGCTGATGTCTGATGGAAATTTACACCCTACAGATAATAATTGCCACAACCATGGCCACAGTAATGAGTAGACCTTTCAACTTTGCTATGGAACTTAGAGATAAATAGGTTATGGATGTGACTGAGTTGTATTCTGGATTTGAAGCCTTGTTTTTTTCCTGTTCGGGGGATTTTTTGTACAACCATGTGGGTTTGTAGAGCTTAGTGTTAAAGCATTCAGTAACAGCTGTTTTAAGGAGAATGCCAAGTCTCACAGAAGATGGCATTTCTTAAATCCTACTTCTCCAAAAACTGGGGCTGATTCTGTAAGTGTTTCCTTGGAAAGCCAGGGCATGAGGCAGAGCGTGTGCTGCTGTCAGATGGAAACTAAAACACAACAAATGTTTGCTGGTGACTCAGAAAAGATTTGCCTTATGTGGAGCTTCTGTGAAGCTTCTGCCTTCCTTGCTGAAGTGGGCAGGTTTCTCAGGGAATCATATAATTGTTTAGATTGGAAAAGACCTTTAAGATCACCAAATCCAACTGTTTCCCCAGCACTGCCAAGGCCACTGTGTCCCCAAGTGCCACATCTACAGATGACTCCATCTACCTTTATTAACCTCCTTCTTTCAGTTCTACTTTCAAACTCATCTTATCCTGAGTTGGCCCATTTCTCTAAAATTTGCTGTAAAAATAAGTACTTAAAAATTATATAAGCATGAAGTTTACTAGAAAGAATCAAGAAATCCTTTGCATATGTTTAAATAGTGCTTGCAGTGATTGCCATTAGGCTTAGACTGTTTTGTTGATGCTGTTGCTCCAGCACGGCAGAAATCTCATTCCAGCTGTGTATGTGAAGGGTGTAAATATCAGAACTAGCAATTTTCCTCAAGCATTTTCTTTGCATCTGAATGGAGCATAGAAAAAAAGCATCTGATCTGACAAGCAAACCTGATGATAGCTCCAGGAAAGCAGGTTTTTGTTTTTGTTTTCAAAGCAATTTCTGCAGTTTTTCTCCACTTCTCTATTGCACCATTTAGCTGCATGGAGATATAGTCTGCCTCCAGCACACAGCAGGAACCTTATGTCTATAGATACCTTCTGCAGTCTTTTCCTTTTGCAGTGTCCTAGGGTGGTGTGCCTGAGGTGAATGTTTTCCCCTCCTCCCTCCCCAAAAGTGACATTAATAACAATATAAAAAGGAGGCAGTTACACAAAAAAAAGAAGGTAGGAGTAGGAGTAGGATGGGATGTGTCTGCATTTGATAAATGTCTTTGTCATTTCTAACACCTGTGCTTTTAACATCTAATGTCTGTTGTCCCTCAATATCTGCAGTCCTCCTCTGGGCCCTTAGAGCATCAGAAGAGAGGGAACAGCAGTTTGTGACCCTGAGTGTGAAGAGATGAATTAATGGTGTTCTCAGAAATTACAGACCATTTAAAATGCGTTACTTGCAAGAGATTTCTCTGTCTCTGCCACTGAAGATACCAAGCTGTATTTTCTTACCTGTAGCAGACACTGATAGGGACACAGCTAAGTCAAGAAAGAAATTGAAAGTCAGTTCCAAGTTGGAAAAGGTTGTGTGTGTATTTTTAAATAATGGCCATATAGAAGTCAAGCTGTTGATCATGTTTCTGAACACAGAAGGAAAACCTGCTCTGTTTGGTTTCAGTTTCAGTGTGCAAGGAGCAGCTCTGACTCCTCCGTGTCAGTTTCATCCCAAAGTGGGAGCAAAATGAGCAGAAGACAAAACAAAAATCCATTGCATTGGAATTTGAGTTGACATGAAAGGCAAGTTTCTTCATTTTGGGAGGAACAGCCCTAGTAGCAGGAAAAAAAAAGTTAAACTGATTTAGGGAACAATTTTCCTGGATATATAATATATATCCTGCAGTCCTAGTAAATATAGGATTTTAGGATTTGATTATATTTACATGTAGAAATTTCTCATGGTTAAAACAGTGTCTCGAGGCAGGATGGATGGTAACTCCTTCCCAGCCCACTTCTGTACTGAATAAATGGGTGACTGATCCTTCTGGCTACGAGCAGTTATATACATTAGGAGGCTGATAATTTTCCATATGTTTGCTACATCTTGGATTTCATGCAACAAGTGCAGCACTGTGATAAGTATTTAAAAGCAGTAGATACATGATAGGCACTTCTCCAACCATTTTTGTTCTCTGTCCAACTTTTCCAGAACAACCAGCTATATGACAGTTCCTCAAAATTGCATCAATTTCCTTGAGGATCACCAGGTGCCCTCTAAGCATGCCACGGGTATTTCAAGCGAGGTGTTAATAAGATTCATTTCCTAGGCAGATTGCTGTTCCAGGTTTATATTATGCATTAGCACAAATTATTTTCCCCTTGCTAACTTCTAGTTTTCTATACATATTTTTTGTTCCTTATTAAATTTAAGTCTGTGGTTGGGGATTGCAGGAGTCCGAAGAAGTATGAACAAGACTTTCAAGGTGATCTGCTTGTGAGTTTGTGTTCCTTATTACCATTGCTGTAATGAACAGGTGCCTCATAGAATGAGAAGAAGTAGCACAAAGAGCAGTTTTTCATTTTTCTAAGATTGTATGGCAGACAAAGAAAGCCTATTGGTTTGTTTCCTTCACCAAATCATTTGCATTTGGTCCTTCCTCACTTCCACTTTCTCTTCCCTGCCGAAGCAGGTGGAGCACAAGGAATGTGCAGCTTCTCAGTTGTGCACAAAGCACTTCCAGGCTTGCCAGAGAGGGGAAGAAATTGGATGACATAGATGGAATTCTCTTTTGTTTGATTTCCTTCCTCTCATTGCTGCTGTCATGAACATGTGAAAATTACCTCTAGCAAAACACTTAAGCTGAGATATAATCTGCCAAGGGAATTTGGGCATACAGTACCTGCTTAAAATAACAATAAATTAGACAGTTGGATGCCTTATTCTGAGTGCAGCTTTGAAAGTCTCTGGCTTTAAGTATAATTACAAATAAGATTTAAACAACATCATTATTTATACAAGCTTGCTGTGAGTCACGAATCGCATCTTTCTAAACGCATGAAAAGATTCATTTTCTCTTCTTTCCATTTCCATCATCCCCAATACCTTGCAGGGGAGAGCTTACAGAACAAACTGCTTCTGAGAGCCATTGCAGTGCGGAGGCTGGTGAGGAATGCTGCAGCTCCCTGGGCAGAGTGAGTCCCTCCTGGGGGCACTGGGGTGCCTGTTCAGGCCTGCACAGCTATCTGCTGGCTTTGGGTGCCACTCACGGCGGCTGTTGGACTGACTTGAAAGCGCCCTCCCCAGCTTGGTTTTGGCCTGTTTGAAAACAAAGCTTTTTGTGCTGGGGCAGCTCACCTGTCTATCTCGTCAGGTCCTCGTGGATTTACCTGCCACCCGAATGTGCTCAAACACGTTCAGTGGGAGCTGTGTCTGCACCATGGTGTGTTCTGCACTTCTCCCCAGAGCAAGCTCCTCATTCGGCACAGAGGCACTGATGTGAGCAGTGGTCAGCAGGTGCTCTACAGTGCAGCAAACTCCTCATGCACCACGAGGGTGTTTGGAGCCAGGCGTGATTCCAGCCAGTGTCAGGAGCAGGAGAAAGTCTGTGGGACACACTTAGACAAGATCTTAAACCTGCTCTCCACCTCCAGTATGCATCTCCCACAGCAGAGTGCTTGACATAGAGTTTCTTATATCCAACAATCACTTTATCTGATGGTATCAATTTCAGTGCTCAGAGTTTGCAGTACTTCCTGAATCCTCATTTACTGTGAATTTACTGACCACACAAGCATTTTGCAATACTGCATTGCCTTCAATACCCAAACAGCACTGAGGCTGGTTTTCCCTTTTGCTTGAGACTGGCATTGTTTTTATTTCCTCCCTTCTGTATTATGCAGCACTCCAATGGGCATACAACTCAGGTGCTTTATTTTCTGCTTAATATCTAACACATAAATGAACAAAAGGAGTGGCATGTTTCCTGAAGGAAGGGCCTTTGATACTGGTGACTGAAGTGCAGGACCACTGAGTGGATTACTGAGTGTCCAGATTTAGGACTGAGTTGCCTTTTAGTTTTGAAACGGATCTTTTCTTTTTCTTCTCTCACTGAGAAAACAAGTTCACAGGACACCAACAGGCTTCTTCATCAAAGCTCTGCCTTTTGTGTTCCATTTGGTGGCTAAGCATGTTCTTCCTGACCCCATCTCTTCAGCTGTTTAGCTATTTCTATGCAAAGCAAGGGTGTGGGTAGGCAGGGAAAGATTCTGTTTGCTTTATTTCAGTGTTAGTCCCTTGTGTGCAGCACCTGTGACTGATCTTGATTATCTGTGAAGACTTAACGGCTTTCCACTCCTTACATAACACCCTGAGATAAGGAATGGGAGTTAGGGACTACCCCAAAAGCCATGTTTTAATGGCCAACTGTCAACCTTCAGGTTATGAAACATCATTGCAAGAAATTCTGTTCGGTGTGTTTTTCACCAAAGTTGCGTGGTGTTTTATCTTACTAAGTGACTGACAATGTTGATTAACAGAAGAGAGAGTTGTAAGAGATGGGATAATGCACACATTCCCAAGTTTATAGATGCAGTGGAATAATACTGCTGGTTTCCTTCTGTGTGGAGGAGCTGCTGTGGCTGGCTCTGGACCTGTAACGCAGATGGCTGTTCTGAAACAGCAAAGTCACTATGGAAGAGAGTGTGGAATAGAAAATAAAAAGACTTCAGCAATTCCAGTAAATGAAGACATGAATTGCAATGGAAGCAGTTTCTGTTAAACAGAGGGTATTTTGTAAGTTGCTCTCTCTCTGGGTTATTCATTATTCCCCTCCTCCCTAACTATTTTAATCCATTGGCAGTTTTGGCCACGCTTGAAGGAAGACTTCCCTGCGATACAATTCTGCTGGAGGTTTCATAGACATTTGGAGCCAGGGAAAGGAGGGAGTCCCTGTAACATGAGCCTAATGTTTATGAGATGTGAAAGAAACCACAAAGACAAAATATTTTGAATATCCACCACCTCTGAAAAAGCTTGGAGATTGCTGTCTTAAGCATAAAGCCATAGAAAAACAGGGATCATTAGTTCTACTTGTAGGAAATAACCTTTTGCTGTAAACTTGCTGTGAACTGGCTTGTGGGACCTTGCCAAGGCTTTCTTTGAAAAAGATGTGGGCTTCTCTGAGCCCTGTGCTGTGGTTAACTCCTGATCTAGTGATTAGCTGTCCTGACTCCAAGGTGCACCTGTCATTAAGGAATTAATGCACGTTTCATGAGCAGAAGCTGAACAGCCTTTTGCTGTTTATAGTTAAGGGGTGAAACTCCTTCTTTAGCTGTATTGCAGTGTCTCCTGAAACAAGTGGAGGCTATGTCCTTTATTTCTTCTGCTGCGTTGTTAATTATCACAAATTAAGGTGTAGGTGACTTGCTGACAGCAATTTTCAAAAACCTGACTCTTGAGAAATGAAGGGTTCAATACCACCCTATTTTTTTTAAAACCTGAAAACTTTCCATGCAAGGTGAAAGCAAGGAGTTTGTGTGTCCTGGAAAGAATGTGCAATTATGAATTTTTTTCCCAGGTTCCTGTACTCATCTATTTTTTAAGCAATTCATTACTGAATGCCCCAAGGGATATTTAATGAAATTTGGTATCACAATGAAGTTAGAGTTAGAACTGTATTTGTCACTGGATGATGTTGAATTTAAGTTTGGCATTCATTGAGGGGCTGCAGGGTGTCCAGAGAAGAGCAACAGAGCTGAGGAAGGGTCTGGAGAGTGAGTGATGTGAGGAATGGCTGAGGGAGCTGGGAAAGGGGCTCAGCCTGGAGAAAAGGAGGCTCAGGAGGGACCTTGTGGCTCTGCACAACTCCCTGACAGGAGGGGGCAGCCAGGGAGGGGTCGGGCTCTGCTCCCAGGGAACAGGGACAGGACAAGGGGAAATGGCCTTAAGTTGTACCAGGGGAGGATCAGGTTGGGCATCAGGAGGAATTTCCCCATGGAAAGGGTGGTCAGGCATTGGAAGGGGCTTCCCAGGGAGCTGGTGGAGTCCCCCTGCCTGAAGGTGTCCAAGGAGCGACTGGAAGTGGGACTCAGTGCTCCGGGCTCTGTGACAAGGTGGGACTCGGGCACAGGCTGGATTCCATGGTCTGGAAGGTCCTTTCCATCCTCAGTGACTCTGGGATCTGTGGGACACTTGGCATGCTGCAGGAGGCACAAGGGTGGATCTGTGGCAGAGGAGGAAGGCAGCTCCAGGGGACAGCAGCCCAGGCTGGGGCTTGGGGAAACGCTCGGGGCTCTCTCCTGGCTGCGCTTCTCAGTGAGACGTGAGCTCACATGTAGCTCTGTGCCTTTTCCTGTGTCCCTTTCCCCATATTTAAACAGGCAGAGATACTAACCTAAATGAGAAATACTTGGTACTTTCTAAGACAAAATCACTATAGAAAACATGTTTCCCTTTGCACAAGTTTGTGTGAAATACCCACATGCTTGTTAATATAATTTCAGTGCAGTGTTTCCCACCATGACTGTGCTCACTGTGGTGTGTTTAGCCACAGGATGTGCTTCCTTTTCTTCAATCCTGGTCTTTCCTTCAGAGTGGCAATAAACTTTTTGTTCCTCGTTTTGCCTCACAACAGTGAAAACACAGGCAGGCCTGTCATATCACAGACAGTGGTTACTGTGAAACCAGACCTTCAATCAAAGGCCTTTATGTCTGCAGTATCAGAAGCTCAGCGGCCTTTATCACCTACCCAGCATCTACAAATAAAATTTGAACGTGGAAAGTGGTTAAAATGGGTCTGCTTTACCAACAGAGAAATAAAAGCTGGCCTAAATCAGACAGACTCTCCCCTAATAACAGCAACAACAGTGTTCCCGTCTGGTTTTTATTTGGGATGCACATCTTGTAATTAATCTTCCTTCACCTAATTTCCCTTTCATCTGGGGCTCTTCCAAGCACTTCACAGGAACATAATAACCAAGCCCAACTGTATCTGTGACACACATGATTATTGTTATTATCTTCATTAGGCTAATGTGGACTCTGAAATTCTGCATGATCAAGTAACATACCCAAGGTTAAATAGTGATGTAGTGTCAGGATTGAGAACAGAGCAGCCCTGTCTCCTAATTCAGGGTTGAATTCAGGTTTTGCTGTGTCATTTAGGAGTGTGCATCACTGTCCTGTTACCACAGCCTTTCTCATGGAGGTCCTGTGGCAGTGCAGCTTGGCAAAATCAAAAACCTTGCTGTGAAGGGTGTTTTAGCTCCAGAAACTGCTGCAACTTGCACTGAATAAACCACTCTATGAAAACAACAGGACAAGCCCTTTTTGTGCTGTGAGGAGTTCCTGGTCTCACTGTAGCCACGTACGCACACCGCTGACTCCTTGCAGGTCTGGAGAAGCCCTCCCTGTAATGCTTATTTTAGTGCCCCTATTCTCATCTGGGTACTCACTCTCACTCAGGTGTAAGGCTTTATCCACAGATTTTTGCTGTATCTACTGTGCACCTATTGTAGAACACAGTAAGTTCTTTACTAGATCATTTTAAGAAGCTAGACTGATGCATTTAAATATCTCCTGTGATAACTCCAAAGCTGGTTTCTTTTCTCTAATAGTGCTGTGGGTAAACTGTGGGTTCCTTAACAAGCCTTTGTGCCCTACACAGATCTTTGAATACCTGTGTGCTCTTACTAATTACCTGTACAAAGCCACTTGCTTTGTCAGTGGGATGAATTTAAAGACACTTTGGTTAGAATAACTAATGGACAGTTGGGCTCCATACCCAATTGTGACCTGGCACAGCTTGACCAGGACCCAGAATGAAATAAAACCCCTCAGTGTGTTTCTGTGGGAGATAAATGCATGTGAGGAGTGTCACATTGCTTTGTGCTTAGGGAAAAGTGTTTCAATCTCTGGGAGATGTTGGAGCAGGCAGTGACAGAAGGGCATTTCCACTCATACATAAATTTAAAAATGCCCTTGGTTAGAGCTCTGCAGTGGCTGCTTTAAACACTTGTGGCAGAAAGCTCAAGGGGGTTCCAGGAAGTGTGTAGGAATGTACCCCCAAGACTCATCAATGGCAAAAACGTCTCCCTCGGAGCATGTGAGGATAAACCAGGACCTTTTGATTTGTTTACATCATGCACATAGTAGGATTCTTGCAGATCGGTGCACTCGTGATGGGAGAGTTCCCCAACTGAATACCAGAATGGAGAGAAGGAACAGGAGGAAGGGAATGTGTGTGGGATATTAGAAGCTGCTGTAGGGATCATAGTGCCCTCAAGATCAGGGTGGGTGAGGGGACCCCAAAAGTCCTAATTATGGTGCCCTAGGGAGAACAGGGAAAAGAGGTGGATGAAAGGAAGCATTGTGTTACAGTGGCCTTGGAGCAGCTTTATCTTCCCTTCTATCCTCCTCTTATCAACATGGGCTGAGAGAGCTGGGAGTGTTCAGCCTGAAGAAGAGAAAGCTCCGGGGAGAGCTCAGAGCCCCTTCCAGTGTCTGAAGAGGTGCCAGGAGAGCTGGAGAGGGACTTTGCACAAGGGCCTGGAGTGCCAGGACAAGGAAGAAGGGCTTCTTACTGCCAGAAGACAGGGATAGATGGGACATTGGGAAGAAATTCTTCTCTGGGAGGGTGGTGAGGCCCTGGCACAGGGTGCCCAGAGAAGCTGTGGCTGCCCCTGGATCCCTGGCAGTGTCCAAGGCCAGGTTGGATGGGGCTTGGAGCAGCCTGGGACAGTGGAAGGCGTCCCTGCCCGTGGCAGGCATTTGGAATGAGATGAGCTCTAACATCCATTCAAACCTAAATCATTCCATGATTCTTTATGCACAATGAGAGATTCATGAACCTACTTGCCATGTTCAGCAGCAGAGTCTCAGGGGTGTTTAAAGCATATGTCTAAGAGTAAAGGCTATTCTGGGATTATTGAAGTTAGGGTAAGTATTTTTATCTGTGTACAAAAGCTTTTTCATCTGGAATTTTACAAAAAGTTTAGGTAGCTACTTGAAATAGTAGGGCTTTGAGTTCTTTTACAGATTTTCTGTGGTCTTAGAAGTGGGTGACAGCACCAAGTTTGCATCACAGTTTTACCCAGCTTTTAATCTGTGGAGGAGATGCTATAGACAATTCCAGCTTTTCCCGTTTGTGCACTTAAAGCCTCATGAGCCTGTCCAGATCTAGGTCACACAGAGAGATTTGTGTAGTGGACATTAACATTGCACAGCCACTTGTGAAAATCAGTGTGCAGGAGCACTGGAGATGTGCTCTTACCCCCCTGTACTGGCATGAAGTTGATGATAGGAGCTCTTTGTTAGCCCAGGACCACGACAGTGGATGTTTCATTCCTTGAGAAATCTGACAGTCGTGCCCTGCAGGAACCTGCCTGGAATGTGCCGACACTCCCTGAAGGGCTGCTTTGCTCCTGGCTGCTGCTCTGCAGCAGATCACTCTGTACAAGGCACCTCTGCATCTGGCATCTCCCCTGCATTTTGTAAAACATTCTTTGTGATAAAAAAGAGTAAGAAGCTCCTCACAATTACATACAATGTACCGATGTGCCCTGGACAGCTTGTGATGTTCTGAAATAGCTCCGAGGCATTGCCAAGCAGAGGCAAAATGCAAATGAGAGAGGAGATGCAATCACTTGGAAGTATGTCCAATCTGAGTGCACATCTACAGATTTGATAGAAATCTTCTTAACTGGAGAAATTAGCTGTCATCTGCTGTAAATCAGCAGTCATTAATTACCCCAGTTGTTCACTCAGTCTCCTGTGTCACAGAAATGTGCATGGCTGAGGAGAGAGGGAGATGGGTAAAAGCCCCTCACTTCCAAAGTGTGGAACTAGAGAACACTGAGGCTTTCTTCCTTTCACAGCCTTGAAATCTGCATTTTTTGTCTCTCTGTTTTTTTTTAGTTTAACAGTTTGATTTGAATTGTATTATTGTGAAATAATATCGATGAGCTCCAGAGACACAGCTGCTTGTGCATGGAAGTGCATGTGATAGCCCAGGCTTTTTCGTGGGATTTGTGTTCCCAACCTGCCTGAAAACCTCAAATCCAACAGGTGTTGTGTCAGAAGGTGTAACAGAGCAAGTTCTCATGGTCTGTGTGAGTGAGGTGACAGCAAATGGTTGTGCTTGCACGGACTTAGGTTCAGAACTGTTACCCTCATACCATGCACACACATCTCAGTTTAGTGCTGTTAAAATGTTTGCATGTGCTTTGGTTCCAAGTGATTAATACCCACCTATTTACTTGATAAGGTAGTATCAAGCATTCAGTAGAATGTGGTAATATGCTTCAAATGTATTTGGTTAAAATACATACTTTTAAAAGTAAAGGCATCAAATTGATTCTGAGAACAAGAGCCCAAGCATTATGTGTTGTCTCTAAAACTCATAACTGCCTCTTTCCTTTCTTGATTTTATCTAGTCAGAAAACCATGAGGTTAGAACTGTGAAGTCCATAACCACATCCATACAAAGCCAGCAAAAATCTCCAAAATCTCTCCAAAAAGAGATTTTGTAGATACTTATTTTAATTTCCTTGCAATTTGTGGCTCATGCCAGTTTCCTGATTCATCGTCACCCCGGTATGGTGATAAGCCAAGTTCTTCAATAAGGAAAACAAGGGAGCAGTGAGTCACTGACTGAATTCATATGCATTTGATTTGCTCTATCATTATCCATACTGGTTTTATTTATTTTAATTAGTTCATATACAAAATCTCTGAGATGTGTTTCACTGCATGAATTAGCTCAACTTGTTAGTCTTGTCTAAAGATTAGAAAGGCAGAAGACAACTAGAGCTTTTGGTGGCAGGCCCAATTTTTTCTGCTACAGAATGTATGAGGAGAAGGTGAATTGGGGGAGTATCTGAATTTTCTGAGATGTGAATAATTGAAAATAATAACTTTTTTTTTTTTGAGGCTTTCCTCTTTGATGTGACAGTCTGGTGAGGCTGCTGCTGCTTAGATCTAAAATGTCCCAAGAGTAGCTTTTTCCATTGGTAAAGCTTGTGTTTCATTCTGTGTTTGAGCAGAGGTGTTTGCATGAGATAAAAAACCCAGAAATTTGGTCTAAATTGAGTCCTGACTAGAGATGCTGGGTGTGGGAGGAAGGTCTGGCCAGCATCGTGTGACAGCTGTTAAGGATTCCTGTCCTTTCAGATGACCAATATAAACCTCAGCTACTACTTCACTTCCTGTTGGTTTTTCAGAGTTGTAAGAGCTTCTGATTTTTCCCATTCCCCATAAAGGAACTGTTCCAAGTCTCAATGAGTAAATTTGGTTTTAAGGTCAGGTCTAGGTGCCAATTCATTTTAGTCTGTCCTTGGAGCCAAATCCCGTCGCTTATCTTTGATTGAAGTCTTCCCTTGGCTCGCGGGAACTGCCAGGCTGATGAGATAGGCTAAGCAGGAGTCTGCAAGTGGGATGAGGCAGGGGTGAAATTAGGGATCTCCTTGGAGGCAGCTGTGTCCTGGGTGGAGGGGAGAGTGAAGCCCCACTGAGCTTCTCCTCAGGTTTGGCCCATGCCATTTTTCAGTTGTGCTGCTGAGAGCTGTTGTTGCAGGGGGTCATAAATGGAAACTCTTCCATGTTTGGGAATTTATTTAAGCTCTTTGGTTTATGCTGGCCAAGTATCCCATATTCCCTATTTGACAAGGACATCCTTCCCAGCCATAGTCCTGGGAACAGACCTACAATGTAATTAAGGAGATGAAGGATTTGATTAGGGTGTGGGTTTACCAATGAGGCACCCAGCATTTGGCAGCCATTGCTGCATTCAAACTCCTATTTGTTTTGGGGTTGTTTTTTTTTTTCTTAATCCCAACAGGACTGGCTGTCCTGTGCTGCCTTCCCTAGACGCCCTGACCCTGTGTTAATGATGCCTTGTGCTAATCAATTCTACACCTGATGAACCCTTTTTATCTCCTCCCAGTCTTGCAGGCAATTTTGTGCTCAGACTTTGCATAGCACATTACAGTGGAGTTTGAGATGTGTTAGAGAAACCATCATTTATTACTGCCAGAGTGAGAAGTTGCTTTTTTTAATATACTTCTCCATGTTCTTGGTTAATTGCATTCCTTATTTTTTTTCCTCCTGATGCTTAATTACTTGTTACATGCCATGCAGGTAAGCCAGTAGCCTTTGGGAATGAATAGCTCAGATACTTCCCTACTGATACTGTAATAATGACAAAAACACTGAATGGAAAAAGAGGGTGTGACAGGTGGTGTGAGCCTCCGAGAATAACATTGGTTTTGATTCAGAATAGGAATGTCACCTCAGACAGGCGTTTTCAGTCCATTTCCCAAGCACAGGAGTGTGTGCTTTGCAGAGCTCAAAGCACCTGTCCTTCCAAAAATCCAAATGCTGCTTGGAGTGAACAGCAATTCCTCTGCTGTGTCCTGACAGTCCAGCGCTGTCGTCTGAGATGAGCCTCCACCTCATCACCTTCCGCAGGTAGTGGGAGGCTCTCAGTGCCTGTGCAGGCTTTGAACTGTCACACTGCCCTGGGGTTTTGTTAGGAAATGGCTGGAGCTTTGTAAGGGGGGGTTTATGCTGGATATCAGGAGAATGTTCTTCCCCCAGAGGGTGCTGGGCACTGCCCAGGCTCCCCAGGGAATGGGCACAGCCCGAGGCTGCCAGAGCTCCAGGAGTGTTTGGACACCGCTGCCAGGGATGCACAGGGTGGGATTGTTGGGCTGTCTGTGCAGGGCCAAGAGCTGGACTGATGATCCCTGTGGGTTCCTTCCAGCTCAGGATATTCTGTGATTCAATCCTGTGATTTTTAAGCAACTGTTTGATGTCCTGTGAATGACATCACGCCCCTGGCTCACTCTGATCTTCAGCTCAAGCTGCTGTGATTGTCTCTTCCCAGCACTCTATTACTCAGGGAAGCCCCTTCCTAAGCACTGCCGCTGTGGGTGTTGGCAGTTGCTTTTCAGTGCTTTCTAGGTCACAAGTTTCATGCATTCCAGTGTGAGCAGATCTTAGGAAACCCTTGTTTTGATTTGTCTAATTGCTGGGTTTGTTTTGTTTGTTTCTTTTTAATCCTGCAGCATTATTTCGAAACCAAAGACTGTTTCACCAGTGCGTATTGTCATGTCATGCCAACAGTGGAAACTAGTTTTGCAGAAGGAAAGTTGGTGTTTATGTCCTAAGGAAGCTCCTGTCAATGTTTTCAAGCCAGATGCCACCAGGCATTTATCAGTACTTGAAGAGCAGGCAGGGAACGCTTTCATGGCAATCCAAAGAAGGTGGTACTGCGTTTATATTCTAGGCTTGCTAGTTCTGGCAGCAGTGGGAATTTATCTTGAGGTACAAATATCAGCAGGACTACCATGGTGGTTTTCTGCAGCTGAATATTTAAATCGGGCCCAGATTGTGACGCTGGTGTTTAATAGCTGGTGGGTGGCTGAGCTGAAGCAGCTTGTTTGAAGCTCAGGGATCGGTGTGTGAACTGCTGTCACACCTTGGGGTTGCAGCGAAGATATAATCACAGAGACCTCAGAATAAACTTCTCTCCACCTAATCTCTTCACATGTCTCTGAAGAGACAGGTGTGTGCACCACTCCTCTGCCTCCTTAATGCTTTATTTGAAGGAGGTTGAATATGGCTGCAGGCATGAGGAAGAGTGTGGTGGGAGGAAGGTGGTTTGTGCCTTTAATGGATAGAAGGCCTGGGCTTGGCTATCCCTGCTTAGCTACCTCCTCCTGAGGAAGCTGATCCTGAAAGTACCAGGGAGCACAGTCTGGGAAGAAAATGCCTTTATAAGGAAGAGAGGTAGTAGCAAGAGGTAACAGAAGAAACTGTATTGTCAGTACAGAGTCTGCGCTGGCTCTCAGGGAGCTGAGTGTGAATCTGGCTACCCAAAGAGAGGGCCAGACCCCCCTGCAGTGGGGCAGGAGGGAGGGTGCTGGGGGCACACATCCTGAATCCTGTGGGAAAATGTGCTGGTTCCTTTCAAGCACTATCATTTTCCCCATTAAAAATATCCCTTTAAAATGCACGTGCTTTCTTAACTGAGTAGTTGTGTTGGCCAGTGGTGTTGCAGCACACACCGTGTTTAAAGAGTGTGAGCTGCAAACCTGGGCCTTTACTTCTGTAGCTCTGCACTCTGTGCACAGGCCAGCTCTACATTTTGCCACCTGCCTTGCAAGCAGTTTGAAAGCAAATCACGATGTTTTGTTTTGGTGACTGGAAACTGGGGCTCTCCCGGGGAAGCTCTAATGTCTTTTTGCTTTGAAATTGTGATTTCATTGTGGGCTAACTCATGGACACTGTTTCTTACTGTGGTGATATATACAGGCAGCAGTACTTTGGTGAAGAGCCCACGTAGAATCCTGCAGCTTGTGATTTGTTGTAGCTCAGGTCAGGAACACAAAAACTATCTAGGCAAGCAGCTTGCCTAATGCCTCATCTGCACCACCTACCTCCCTGTTTGAAGTGTGAACTGCGTGCTTCCAGGAAGATTTGGCTTTCCCAAAGTATTTCCCCTAAATCAGAGATAACTGAGGCCATTAAATGTGGATTTGCATTCCAACAGCCTCAGAATCAGGTCTTTTACAATCACTGTTTGTGAAATGGTATTAAAAATGTCAGCAATACTCTAGAAACCCTCTGACCCTGCGAGTGGGTGAGGTCAGGCATGTCCCTCCCTATCTCTGGCACTCAATGAACTTTTAGCCTCCAAATTGCTCTTAAAAGTCCTCTTCATGCCCAGTGCCCACAAAAGTCTGATAACTGCCTTGGTGTCTGTCAGGTGTTTAGACATTAGGCCCTGTAAAAGTCCCCTAGAGAGGGCTGCAGTAACCAGTCTTTGTCCTTCTGTCTGGATTCCCCAGTAAGTCCTGTCCCTGTGCTCATCTTGATCAGCACTCCTGGCTGGATGCTGCCTGTGTTTCATCTCATTGAATTCCAAGCTCTACATCAGCATTAACAGCATCTGGTTCAGCTGCTGAGATACTCTGGGAGGTTGGCACCATGTTTCCTGTACGTTTGCTCAGTCTCCTGAAAATACAGAATGTGCTTAAGAAATAATGGGTGGGAGCACACCTGGTGCCTTGTAATCACAGAGACACCCCAAATGGCCAGCAGCCCTCCAGAGATGCTCTCAGGAAGAGTGGTGCCTGCTGGCTGCTCTTGGCTGTTTTGAGATCCTCCTGGGTCATAGGTATGAGCTTTAATCCAAGAAAGGCCTTGCCAGCCACATGTGATGCCTTCACTTCTTGGATTGCATCAGGTGCTGTGAGACACCTGGGAGCACATCTCTGCAAGCAATGTGGTCATTGTCTGGAGCCTGGCTCCAGCCCTCTCCCTTCCCATCATCTAGAAGCAGAAGGGAAAGTCAAAAGCTCTATCATTTTCCTGCATTCTCCCCTGGTCTATCATTGCTTAATTGTATCCCTAAATCTTATTAAATTCTGGGCTGAGTCATTGCCACAGTGAGGTGGAAACAGAGTTGAGTGAATTTAAGAGAGGAGGAGTCTTCCCAGGTGAGTGGCTGAGCAGGAAAACTCCCACAGCAGAGTAACTACTATCACTTCATAGGTGTGTTGCATCATCTGCCTGCTGCTGCCTCTAATTTAATGTTCTAAACCCAAATCAAAACACCTGTAGTCCAAATAGACTATAAACTAACTTGGAGTAGGAAATCCATGCCAATTAGACATGCAGATCTCTCTTAATCATCTGAGACCTTCTTCTAAGTTCACACAGGACTTGTAATTGTGGTTCTGCATTGTCCTGTTGCATTGACTCTCCACCACCAGGATAAAATTGTAGGATTAATCCGAGGTGTCTGCACGTCTGTGTCCTAGGTCTATTTCATTTGTGGCTACAGGAGTTTGAGCTTGTGAAGCTCATTATGGTCTGTAGGACTGTGAAGGCATTGTCACTGGACAAATAACTTATCCCAAACTGGAAACTCTCCTCTTCCTTGCTGTGCAGGCACCGTTATATTCCCCTCTACCTTCTGTTCTGGTTTCTGATGCAAATCCATAAAAGTCTGTTTTCCATCACATCCCAGGCTCCTGCTTCTCATAACTTTTAGAAGTTCAATGTGCCTCTTTGGCATTCTGGCATGGCTGGGAATATGTTGCTGAAGGCACAAGAGGCACCTTTCAGGGTGCTGGGTGGAACTCTGGACATGTGTGTGTATTCCCTTGTGGAATATATTCCATCTAGTCCAGCCCCCTGCTCAGCTGCAGGCAGTGAGCAGGATATTTCATTTCTGTGCAGCACGACTGAGTGATGATAGGAGAGCATGAGAAAATATTGTACTGGGTATTTCCTCCCTTCTTCCACGTTGTTCTTGAGAAGGTTAATGAGCTTATGGTCCCTAAAATTGGGATTATAGTGCCCAGGAGTTGTTTTGACTTGCTGAGCTTTGCCTGATGTGGGCAGTCTGGGACCAAGCAGTACTGGAGCACAGAGCGCTCAGAGCTGGTTAAGCTCAGTTCTGAGTTGGGTTGCATGAGAAACACTTTTTTTTTTTGTGGAAGGGTGGAACACCAAGGGGAGCAGGTAAGTCAGCTAAGCCACGGAGGGGTTTGCTAGGCAAATGCAAATCTGGTTTTGTGCATCAGTTGCTGCCTGGATAATGGTATCTCAGTTGTTAATGGAGCAAAGTAGGGAAGCACAGTCAAGAAATGCCAGGGCATTTTGTAAATGGAGTTAAATCTGCCATCCAAGAGGAAGCAAAGAAATTCCTGTTGGAATTGTAGTAGACAGCAATGTTCCAAAGGAAAAGAAAGGCCAGGGGAACACTGTGTCAGGCTGGTTGTAATCAGGCACTTAATCCTTTCAGATAATTATAGAATCACAGAATAACTGAGATCAGAAGTGACCTCTGGAGATCATCTGGTCCAAGCCCCTGCTAAAAGCAGGGTCAGCTAGAGCAGGTTGCTCAGGACTGTGTCCTGTTGGGTTTTGAATATCTTCAGGGATGGAGAACCCACAACCTCTTTGAACATCCATGCTTGACCTCTCTCACAGTAAAAATTCATTTTCTTATGTTTAAATGGAATTTCCTGGGTTTCAGTTGTTGCCCTTTGCCTCTTTAATTGGGCACCAGTGTGAAGAGCCTGGCTCTGCATCTGCCCCCTGTGTTATCAGTAATGACATGTATTCATTAGGTTCACACCCTGTCCCACCCTCAGCCTTCTTGTTTGGGGCTAAACAGTTTGAGGAGAGAGTAGGGAAGTGGAAGTTGTTGCAGGAGGTTGAACTAATGTTTCTGGGCAGATATTGAGGCCTAAACCCCCCTGAATGCTGTCCAGAGGAAATGGTGATGTACATGTAATACAGAATAGCTCAGATGAGATTTCTTACTTTTTCCTTCCTTCTCTCCTTCTTTTCCTTTAGTATCTTTAATTTATGACTGTTCCCTTGGCATTGTCCCAGATGTCTTCTGGGAATAGTTATCTCTGGGTCTTTTATCTCTCTGGGTTTGTCATTTAGTGTGATCTTGGCAGTCCCAAAAGCTAAGATATTTATGGTGAGTGAGTTCAGGTTGGTGCTCAGTTGATTTCTGTAACCTGCAGAGATGAGAAGAATGACTTTGGATAAAGCCTTGGATCAGAATTTGAGCTGGAGCTTAACTTCTGTGGATATTCCGTGTAGTTAGGTAATGTTCTTCTTGTTTTTGAAAAAGAAACTTGCATATCCTCAGGTTTGGGGAAGACAGTAGTCTAAATAAGGAAGTCCCACATCTAAAGAGAGCAACAGCCTCTCTTCCAGACCCAGGAAGTCAGATGCTGGTGATTTAGACCACTGACAAATACTCAGGCCTATGGGTCTGCACCTGAGACAACTGGACCATGTACAGCTTGGCAAACCTGTGTGCCCCGAAATGAGTTATTAAAGTTCTGCTGTGGCTTTTTGTATTGGTTTGTTGGTTACAAAAACATGTCTGTCCCACATACCTGATGTTACATGTGTCAAAATGTTTGGTACAAAAATGTTAAATCTAGTTGAATGTGTAAATACTTCAAAACCTGTTAATTTTCCTTGTGCCAATTTATGTATTGGGGTTCAAGGAAGACAGAAGATTTGGTTTGGTTCTGCTTGTAGTTGCTTTAAATCTGAGCACTTGGTCACTCACCCACCTTTACTAAGGTATTTTACATATATTTATTGTATTTGTTTTGAAAGTAAAAACTTCCCAGAACTAGTTAAATATGAAAACTTCCATCATTGCTCCTATCAATGTGTCATATCTCCTCCCAGCAGAGATTTGTTAAAACTTGTCTTGGATTCAATCTGTCTGTCTTGTTGAAGCATTTGAAGCACCTTAGGTGCAGAATCAGTTTCCCTTTATTTCTGTGAAATAACAGAAGTAAGGGGTCTGGATTATGCAGAAAACACACAAAAAGAAAAACCTGATCTTATTTAAGCAGAAAGGAAAGACCAGTTTTGTTTCAGGAGGATATCATTCCCAGGCTCATTGCATGATGTTACATCTGCCCACCTCTGCTTTTATTGTAGTAGCCCAAAATTACTGAGTGTGCATGTACAGGGAAAAAAAAGTGCAACTTTTAGAAGTGATGTGTTTAAACTGGAATTTGAAGCTTTGCTGACGCTTCACAAAACGTTTGAGTTGAATGCTTTTCAAAGGCTGAAGGCACTGAGCATATTCTCTGTTTCCCTTGTAGGTGTGTTACTGGACATCCAGCAGCACTTTGGAGTCAAAGACAGTGGGGCTGGCTTGTTACAGACAGGTAAGAAAGTGTTTCTTCCCTCATGGGTCTTTGTAGCATTCCACTTGTTCAATGGATGCCTACAGATTTCTTCACTACGATGCATGGGCATACTGGTTGTGAAATCTACTCTTAGAAATGTGAATAAATACACTCTTATTGGGAAGCTAAATGAACATGAGGGGTTTTTTTGGCCTTGATTTGCTGCCGAGCAGGAGATTGGGTCTCAGAATGACTTGAGTGTAGAATGAACCAAAAGCAAACAAACCTAATGGTATTATTTACAAGAAGTAAATTCAAATAGGAGATGGTTACTTCCCCTAGATCAGAAAACTCATGATAAACCAACAGCAGGATCCTGTTCACTTCCTTAGGTTGGTGATAAGTGTGATGTATTTTACCCTTGATGTGCTTGACAGAGAATCTGCTGAATGGACAGTCCCTGGGAGCACAGTGTGGCTTGAAAATGTAAAACTCACCAGGGCAAGATCCTGAGCATGAAAGCTGGAGGCAAGGCTAACAACCACTGCATCCATGAGAACTCATGGATTGATGACAGCCCTAGAATTTTGGTGCTGTTAGCTCCTGACATTTCTCTTGTTGTGTAAGGACGGATTATTGCAATTCTGATGTCCTTTTAATGGAGCAGGCATTGTCATGTCTCAGACATCTTCAGGCAGAGATGGACAACCCCAGGAGAAGCCCAGCTTCTCTGGGCTCTGGTCCTGAGGTGGCTTAGAGGAGGGCCTGTGCCAGTGGGCTGCAGGGGATGACATTGAGTACCAGTCTCATGCAGACACGACAGCACGTCTGATCCTCGTGGAGAGTTGAAAGTAGCAGTATTTTTAAGAAATGCAGTATTTTAAGAAAACAGTCTGGTTTGAAAACCTCCTGCAGAACTATTAGTTAGAGTCACGGATTTGTGGTGCTGTGGCTGTCTTATCACTGTCATCTGTCTGAGGGAACCACACTGGAACAATTATATCTCTGAAAAAGTGAGAATTCAGTTAGGTTTTGAAATAGTGTGCCAGCAGGACATGTTTTCCCATGCTATCACCGTGGATACCAAACACCTGTCAGGAGCTTGTCTGTGAAACTGTGGCCAACACCAAATTGTGTAAAATCATTCATTCTTTATGATCACATTAAAGGTGAGAATGCTCTGGAGCTCCGTCAATTGGTCTTTGATTTCAGTGATGTGAACCACTGCAATATCCCCTCCTTTTTTATTTCCTGCAGCCCATGGCACAGCAGGTCCTCATCTGTGGTTGCAGCTTCTTGGTAATGTTGTAATACAAACAATTAACAACAATTTGTATTAAATGTTTAAAAAATGCTGCCCTTGTGGGACAGCAGAGCTCAGCTCAGGTGATGTGAGCAGCATGTGTCCAGAACAGAAGGTTTCAGCTCTACAAGTGTCACTGATTATAAGCAGCATCAATCACTTATGCCCAAAATGGCACTGGTTGTCTGTCAGACCCTTTTCTACAGTAATTATTTGTATTTATTTATTGTGCTCAGAGGAACAGGTCCTCAATGTATCATTAGACACAAAGTGCTTTCAAGAAAATATTCTGGTGAAAAAGGACTCTTGCCAAAGCATGTATTTAATCTTCATTCCCCTCAGTGGATGAAATCCTTCTAAAGATTATTTATTGACAGCAAGTAAAAGCTAACTTCAATAGGATATTCATTTGTTAATTGCAAGATATGTTATTTATTTCTCTAGCAAACACACAGGGCATCTGAAAACAGCATCACTGAGATATTGCAGGATTGCTCTTGAGTGTGTTAAGTTTTCTAACAGGTAATTGTTGCTTTAAGAAAAGCAATGTTTCTCTTGGGTTTTTTTGCTGATCTGAAAACTGAGGGCTTGACTTTGCTCCTGCAATATAGATAATAATGTACTAATTACAGTGCTATCAAAGGAAAAGAGTGCTCACAAAATAAAACACCATTCCATGTAAATAGGGGTAGAGGCACATAAGTGAAAAGCTTATTAAGTCTATTACTCCAGCTTAACAAGTTCCTGTGTTGGCAGCTGGCCCATGGCCCAGGTATCCTTAACCTTGGTGAAATAAAAGATGCTGCCCTAAACCACCACAAACATTGCTTTTAATCTTTTGTCTTTTCTCTAAATCTGACTTCTCAGTGTTAAAATCGAAATGGTGCAGAGTGTAAAAGCACTTGCTCAGGGTTGTGGAAGAAGCCTGGAGCAAAGCTGGGGCCAGGGTTGGTGTCCCCCACTCTTCTGCTTCAACCTTGAACAGTTCCTTTGCCAGCAAAGACACAAATATTGTTTGCTTCCTATGAGATGGTGCTGCTAACTAATTGAGTGATGTGAGACTAAAGACTGTTCATCCTGATTATGTCCTCTGAATAAAGAGTGGATTAGTCCTCAGGTTGTTAATCCTGCATCTAAATCAGTTCTAAATTAATTTACAATGTTAATGCGGGGGAGTGAAACGTAGTATTTGCTGGCAATTCATATCACTCATCAAAAAGTCAATAAAATAAATAAAACACTTAAAAAAATTTAAAAAGCCTTTTAACTGGGCAATGAGGCTGCACACATTTTTAGGAGGAGATGGTTCTGAAAATCCAAACAGAAAGGGGGTGGGAAAGAAATCCACCAAGGGTGGATTTGACCCTGTGTTCATCCCACCAAGGGTAATGTTTGACCCTGTGTTCATCCCACCAAGGGTAATGTTTGACCCTGTGTTCATCCCACACCCCACTCTCTGCAGGCACAGCTGAGCTGGTATCTCTCTCTCTCTGATCACTTGGAAGCCAATCCATACACTCTCAGCTTCTGATGCTGTCTGGAAAGCAAAGTTGACTTGTTCCTTAGGAATTGCAAAGACACAAATAGAATTTTTTGTCTTCTTTTATATTAATCCTGACATACAAGCTGCTCTTTGCCCGAGGGATAATGTGAACTGATTAGAGGGACACTGTAACTCCCTGTACAGAAAAATCACAGGACACTCCAGCCTCATCCCTAATGGAAAGAAGCAGAACATGGCAGTCTCTGCAGCAAGGATCCTGTGACAGCAGAGGACACACTGACAGATGGAGCACAACTGCTGCTTGCTCAGTAGCACTGCAGAGTAACTCACATAAAAGTGGTGATTCGAGCCTCGCTGATCACCGGACAATGCTGTAATTCTGTGCTGATCTGCCTTTCTAAAGCACTGCATATGCAGTTGTATAAATATTGGTTTAGTTCACTACCCCACAGGTCTGTATCCAAGCTTTCTTGTGCTTTTCAGTTCTTGCTGGCTGCTTTTTCCAGCTAGAGAAAGGATAAACCTGGCTGGACTCAGAAGGTTGTGGAGCATCTCTGTGTCTGCTTGAGCTGTACAGCTGTAGTCCATCCATACATTTATAAACCAAACCGTACAAGAAGTCTCATCTATGTGTGGAGTTAGGTAGGAGCAGCTAGAGAACTACAGGCCACTAGGAACACAGAGACTGAGAAGGTGGACAACTGGATTTGTGGAACTGCTTCAAAACAGAGTTATACTTTCATATACACTATACCATGGAAGTAATGCCCCAGTGCCATACTCTGGTTTTGACTAGATTTTTTCCCCTTCTTTCTTCAATTTTTGTGCTTTATTGCTGTGTCTGGTCTCTGTGCCCTTGAATTTATTTTGCTTTTGTGTCTCTTGCCAGTGTCTCTGTAGCACACAAGAGCTCTAATAATAGCAGTGCCTGGCTCATGATACAGTTTGTCTTCTGAAGATCTCGGGATGTTTTGTATCGGGAGGGCTGATGAGGCTGGCCCTCTACAGATGGGGAAGCCAGGACAGCCAGATGGGAAACATTACCTGCCCCAAGTGGCACAGCAGGTCTGAGGCAGAGCCAGGATGAGAACTACAGTCCAGTTCCTGAACACGCAGCATTATTGTTATGAATTAATTAATTAACGAGATTAATGCTTAGACCCAGAGATTTGGTCCTTGTTGCTGGGTACCTGAATCCTCCAGCCCAGACAGCTCAGCTCAGGGACTTGTGCAGGTGGAAACTGCGAGGCATCAAATGGAGGTTATTGCAAGGATTCCATGGAAATGCTGAGGGGGAAAGTGTCTGTCTTCAGGAAGAGCATGGGGATGTCATTGGAGGAAACCCTGGTATGCAAAAGTGTCTAGTTAAGGTCACAAGCCAGGAACTGTGAGGAGGTGAGAGATCGGCAAGGACTCATTAAAGGTGAATAATCATAGATAACTGGGGCTCTGAGGGAGCTTGTCTCTCCTCATGTGCAGAGAGATGGGCATTCCCTCAGATGCCTCGCAGCCCCTGGTTTCCCAGAAGGCCAAGCAATGCCAGGTACTTTTCCAGAAGTCTTGTTGTGAGCTCACTTTTCCTGTAAGGGTCAATTCCAACTACAACCTCTGTTCATTTGAAAAGTGGAACTTTTTTATCTACCTGTGTTGTCCTGCCTCTTGAGCTGATCTGGTGTAACCTTGAAGTAGGTTGCAACCTTGCAAATACACAATCAGCTCTGGTGTGCTGGAATTGTTCCCACCAGGCTATAAACATGTGCACTGAGAAGGGCACTCCACATAGTGGGTGCAGCACAATGCTGGGATGAATCAGACTTGATGAATTCAGTTCCCTTTGACTCCCATCTTCTTGTCACTGACTTAGGGTGGCAGCTATACCTAACATTTTTATTTCTTCCATGCAGAGACCACATCCTCCAGGTGTTACCCCTGAAGATTTGTATATTACATGAGTTGCAGGTGCTGCACGTTTGTTTTCTACCACCTGCTTCTCCCTAAATGGATGCTGTCTTTCTCCTCAGCTGTGCTCTGCAGAGTTGAACAACATCTTCACATTTTGCTTCCTACTGCACCAGCTTACCTGTTCTTCTTGCTAGAACAGAGAAAATCGTAATCTAGATACTTTCTGTTTTCTATTTCAAGTTCTTGGGCTTTCCTTTTGGGTGAATGGCTCCCTACACCAGGTTACTTCCCAAGGAGGTGGTGCCTCAGGTGTCCGAGCCAGGAGGTGAGATAGAATGCTTATAGAATACTTTGTGCTTGCTCTTTGTATGACTGCAAATGTTGTGGTCCACCATGTTCTACCCACTGCCTTCCTCCCTGCTTCCAACAACACTAAGCATTCTTAAATCCAGGTTACTCCTCTGGCAGTCAAGGCAGGACAAGGTGGAGCTCTCTTCCTGACAGGAGATCCTCTAAGTCCTGTCAACAATGAGCAAAACCTTTCTCCCCATTTCCCCTCCATACCTGATTTTGTGTCCTTTTTTCTGACCTTTTCCCACCTTCTGTAGGATGCTGCTGATCTAGGGATTAAACAAGGTCAATTTAAGCAGTGAAGAGGAGAAAGCAGGGCTCTTTCAATATGCCTTAATTAATGTTGTGACAAGGGTTGGCCTTTTATTTATTTTACTGGAGTGAGTTGACAAAGTCCAGAGCTTGATTATTTCCCACCCAAGTCCTTTAAAAGTTCCGACAGTCCTTTCTTCCTGTGTGCTAGAATGGTCCTGAGAAGTCATGGCAGTCTGAGGGTCTGATTCATGAAAGCAGTTAAACGTACTTGGAAATGCCTCTGCAATCAAGAATGAAAGTATGGTCTTGAATCAGTGAGCAGGTTAGAGGAAACCATGTCTGTGTCCTGGCCCAGTCCCCACGCACCAAGGACCAAACCATAAAAATGCCATTTACAGCCTGTGTTCTCACTGGACAGCCCTGGATTGCAAAGTAAATATTCTTGGGGGGAGGGATAAAATGGTCAGGGTGGGAAGGGAAGGTGTTCTTGCTTCCTGCTGACAGAGGGAAGTGCTTCAGCCAGTGTTGTATTTTGTCTTTCTGTTGTTTGTGTCAGCAAGTGAGTGCAGGCTACTAGAACAGGGAAACTCTCCAGACTGCCTTGTCTTCATTAATATCTTCATTTTATGATACTGCATGGCCAGTAACACAAGGTAGCAATTCTTTTCCCCATCCTATCTTTCTGCTTTGCATGAGGAAAGTTTGTCCTTGCTATTGGCCTTTCAGGTTCTTGGGCTGGGTGTTGTGAGGGAAACTTGCACTTGTGCTGCCTGTGACACATCTGTTCTATGGGTAGAGATTGTCCTGTTTTCCCTCAGGCTGTAGTTCAGGCACCTCATGCCAAGGTTGTCTTCACTTCTGTAATTTATTACAACAATGAGGGGAAATATTTCCCACAGATTTTAGAGAAGTAGTTATCATTCCACCCAAAGTCCCAACATCTTTTAACACAGCCTGTCCATCCCCCCCCCACCCACATGTTCCTCAGACCTCAGAATTTGATTCAAGCACTGTATAGTGGAAGACAGGATTTTTGTTGGTGTTGTGTAATACTTTTAAACAACATCTTCCTCTTACTACCAGCAGTCAGTCTCATGTAACTGGTATTTACTGCACTGTTTCGTGCACAAATAGTTCAGCACGGCTGGTCTGGCTCCCTTGACTTTTTTCATTACTACCATAGCTGCAATTTTGAAAGTGGGAGATGAACATTTGAGTTACATTATCAGTTATTATATATTTAATGACTACCAGTTGCTAGAAGTGTGTACTTATATTCAAAAACTTTATAAGTAGGTTACTTTTTTCCCTCCCCTTCATCAGTGTCACTAAAAGCTTTTGGTAGTAAGTGGAAAACCTGCTTATCTTTAATTCTTGTTTTCACTGTGCCTGTAAGTTTAATTTTCAAATGTGGTGACCAGGGTAGTGTTTGTCTATGGTCTGAATCAGGAGGAGCCCTGTATTTCTTCTCTATACTCTGATCTAGATCTGTGTATATCGTTGCTGTTGATACATCTTGGGCCCAATTTAAAGGTGTTAGCTCAGAAGGGAAGGGTTTTTTGCCTTGACGTTAAGTGAAGTTGGATCAGGGTCTTCTATGAACTGGGGGTGAGAAAATAGAACTAATTTTGTAGTACATTTTATATATTTAATATGCTTCATCCCAAGGGAGCCTCAAGTGTTCTCTCTTAAAATATTTATTTTAAGGTTATTTTGGTTTTGTCTTGTCTCCCACACCTGGAGAACTCTGATTTTCTTAGAGCACAGACCTGCAGTTCTGCAGGGCAACGTAGGGTGTAGTGAGAAATGTGAACAGCAGGCTGAGATCAGGTGATAAAGAGGTCAGGGTAGGTCTGTTCCCACTGGGACATCCCCAGGGTGATACAGCACTGTTGGAGGTGGTGTTGGATTTGAGAGAGATCACTTGGATAACCCAGATAGTCCTGACAGAGTGTGAAGGATGCTGGAGCACTGAAGGTGCTGTTTGGGAATGAAGAGCACTGAGGCTGGTTGCTGTATCCAGCAGGCATCCAGAAGGCTCTGGAAGTGCAGGGGTGTATTTGCAGCAGTGGGAATGTCAGGGTCCTGGACCAGTCCATGAAATTGTTTTGCATCTCTAGTGTCCTGTCTGGAGTTCCAGGTGCCTTTTCCTCCAAACCAGTGCTTCTCAAACCTTTTGGGCTGTGTACCAGACCACTCTGCATCCTTGCAATCAAATTCGTATAGTGGTGTATTACCACTGTAAAAGTAGCATTGCTGCCTGTCTGGCTGGAAAGAACATGCAGTTACCTTATGGACCACAAATTTGGGAACTGTAGCCTTGGCAGAAGCAAGAACAGGTCAGCAGGGCTGCAGTGAGTCCCAGACAGACCCACTGCACCTGGGGAGGAGTGACTCATGTGTGGACACTGTACCTGGCTTTGAAAATGAATTCCAGGGCATCACTTACGTAAAAAGTGAACATTCTTCATGGTATTGGGTAGTGTTAGCAGCCTGCAGAACTAGATTCCAATTAACACAAGTAAGCCTGACCTGCATGAATGGTGTATTGTTGTACCAATCTCCCAATGCTCTCCCCTTGCCCCCAGTACATGCACATATTTGGGGATGTTTCTTGTATGCTGATGTAAGGTTATAAAACAAAGACCCATTTTCTGTTTAAATTATGTGGGGAGCCTATTTTGGCAAGAAAATGCTACTGATCATAATCCATTATTTACCCTAATTCAATGTACATTTACAGTTGTGTAAATGTATATAAACATTTTTTGCTAAAACTCTCTTCAGTTGTTTTCAAGGTAGCCAAATGACTGAGGATGGCTCAGGTTTTTAAACCACAGGTGAAAAACAAGCAGTCCTTTGATGGGGTGAACAGGAGGAGGAAAGGTTCACACACATTCTTGTGTTCTTTGCTGCTGTAAGCAGGGAAGTGCTGTGGTTTTCAGTGGAAAGGATATTTCTGGGGAAAGTTCAGTTCTGATGTCTTTTATTCCCCCAGTCAGTTATACATTAGGTTATTAGTAATTCAACGTTTAGGCAGTTAACCATTTGCTCCTTCCAAACTTTTCATCCACAAATGTTTACAGAAGCAAGACTTATTTTACATATTCTCCTACTGCATCATTCTCCTTGTTCTTTGTAGGTGAGCTGACTAGGAGATGTGACACCTCTAATTTATTTCCTTGTGGGACAGTGGTGTTGAAGTGAGAACATTAATAGTAATACACCTTTCCTGCAAAGAGCTGCCTTAAAGAGCTAAGGAGTTACAATAACTTGCTTATTTGGAGCTGCACTAACTTTAAAGGGATGGTTACAATAAATTACTATTGGGGTGGACTTGGAAGTGAATTAGGGAGGCAGTACAGGTAAAACAGATTGAGCTTTGATTTATTTGTTGTAAATTCTATGAATTTACAATTCATAGAGTCAGAGAGAGTTCTGAGTTGGAAGGGACTCACAAGGATCATGAAGTCCAACTCCTGGCCCTGCACAGGACACCCCAACAATCCCCCCCTGTGTCTGAGCTCATTCCACTGACAGTGGTGGCCAAGGTGCTTTCTTCTCTGTGTCTTTACCCTGTGTCCTTCTTTCTCTGGATCAGCAGTTTGTCGAGGCAGGGTGATCCCCTGTCAGCCTCTGATGAATGCCTGTTAAAACCAACCTTGCTAAGAGTTACACAGTGAAATTTTCAGCAGAGGATTTGTCTGTCTGGAGTTGGGTTGGATTTGTTTTGTTTTCCTTGGAGGATGTTTGAAATATGCTCTGATTTTTTTTTTTTTTTTTTTAATTCTGCCTTATTCACAGTGACTGGATTTTTCCTTGGCTCTGCTCACCCTGGGATTTGAGTGGTCCTGGTCACCTCAGTAATTGATGGGATCAGTTGTCAGCACTGTGTTTGTGTCTTCAGCATCCTGTGGTTTTGTCCAACCTAGCTGGCAGTATAAATAACAATAAAATTGCCTTAATACCCTTGGCCACACCTCTTGAGCACTGGAAATCATTGACAAAGCCTGACAAAGGTACTGAGAGCCTTTGTGATAGAATGAGTCACGTTAAGAAAGATGGGTGAGTTAAAGAATAACTTTACCACCAATAAAAAAAAAAAAAAAGAAAAATAAGGTTTTACTGAGTTTCATTCAATTTAAGCCTATGGGCTTTTCTGAAAAGCAGCCTTCCATTTTACAGGTGTAATTTAGGATATAGAAATGCTTAAGTTACTAATTGTGCCTGCAAATCAAAGTAAAGTGGCACTAATTCCACCAGAAAAATTGCTCTCAGGGTAAATTGCAAGCTCAAAATAAGTGATTGAGCTAAGAATCTTTTAAAAACCTGATACTTAAAATAGATATTAGTTTAGAAGGGCTGATGTAAACAGTTATTATGGTGAGAACCATGCAATATTTCACTAGATAAATGCATCTCTTTTCTCTGTCTTCTTGAAAGTAAAATTACAGAACAGGAGCATGAAAATGTCTCATTATTTTTGCTGGTTTAGTTCTTGCCATCCCCTGCTTTATTCTTAAATTGACATTCCCCCACCATCACATTGCTGGGGCAGAGGTTCACAGGAGCATTTCTGGGATGTGTAGGTCTGAGGTACCACTGTTGTTACAGCTCAGGGAGCTGAGGCTGCCCCAGCTCTGTAGCACATGTGAGCCTGGAAAGAGGGTCTGTCTCTAAGGGTTATTGGGTTGCATTTCTTAGAAAATTCTTACATTCTTATAAAAGTCTGGGTGGATTCATTGCTGCTTTACCCACTCAGAGCCTTCAGTTACTTCCAGCTCTATGGCTGATGTAGCAGTCATGCTGTGTGCCAACTGCTTTGAAATCCATGGATGTGATAATAGGGAAAATTATTAGCGTGACACCAAATATGTCATATTGAGGGGGAGGGAGGCAAAACAAGGAGAAAATATGAAAAGAAAATATTTCTGGGGAAAAAAACGTGACGAGAGCAAACATTTTCCTGAAAAGCAAATTGTCCAAAGTTATCCTTGTTCTCACAGAGGATGTTTTATGGCAGAAGAGGTATAATACAGGATATTATACAATGGATATTGAATTTTCACTAAAAGCTCCCCAGTGAGAAATTCCTACCAGCTGCTAATGTTACACCTCCCAGGGACTTGGACAGTATATGACACACTGAGCGGAGAAAATATTTGCATTGTATATAAAAGATGTGTTAATTTTCCTTATTTGTCCTTACTGAACTTATTCTTTCTGGATTCATAATCCAGAAACTAGTTTCTTGTCTAGTCACCAAACAAATAAACTTTTGGCAGCACAATGCCAAATTTTCCCCCAAGACTCAGTTCCAGCTGAACAGGACTCTGATAGCAGAGCTCAGCTGGCACCTCAGGGCATTTCTGGTCTCCTGGGAGGGGAGTGGAACAGGCACTGAACACAAACCAACACCAGATGGGCCACTGGTCACTCATCAGGCTCATTTTCTACATTTTTAGACCTAATTGAAATGGGCTTCTTTAATACCTTGACAATCCCTGGATTTACCAAATATTGCCTTTCCTTTTTTCCATTAATGTAATTGATGATGCATGAAGGAATTGCATTTGCAGACCTTGCGCATTGCAGTATTTGTTTCAGGATGTTGTTCTCCAGTGGTGCTTGTTCTCCCAGAAAGACACTGGTCCAAAGAAATTTAAACTGAGGGATTATTTAAAACAGGGTCTGGTCACACTCCATGGCCATTGAAACTGTAATTAACTCTGGGGTGTTTTACAGACATCGTGTTCTTTTATCCATGAGAGCCAGTCCAGTTGCAAAGCTCACTCCTGGAACTGCAGCTCAGCTTGGCATTAGAGTATTTTTCCACATCAGGAATGACACATGGGTGATAATCTCAGAAATAACAACTGTAAAAAAGACAGAGATTCTGTAAGACACACAGAGATTCATTCTCCAGTGTAGCTGTAATCCTTTTCCAAACCATGGCAAGTTAAACATTGGCATATGTCAGTATTTCAACAATTTCCTTAAACGAATTTGTCCCTTTTTGAAGGGCCCCAGCCACTGTGAAGCAGTTGTTCTTTGTCTAAATTGCCATTTATAACAGCAAGAGGCAGGAGCTTTTCAAAATACTGCAAGCAACATTGAATTGGCAAATAATCCTGTGGAATGGCACTTAGAATGGTGTGAGAGGCGTCCCTACGTCCTGTGGTGCCTCTTCACTGTGGGCTGAAGGCTGCTCGTGACTGTAGGAGTTTGTTTGTGGCCTGCTGGTTGTGCAGCTCTTGTCCTAGTCCTCAATACACAGTTGCAAATCACAGTCAATCACAATGTTTCTTTGCATTTACTTCCTGGTGCAAAAGCCTATTGAAAAGTTATTGGTATCTGGAAAAATAGATGCATCAGCCCATGGCTCCATACCCTGGCAGACAGTTATTCAAGTGCTGATGGGCATCATTTGGCATTGGATAGGAAGCAGAAAGTATTTCTGGTCCCTGAGCTGTGCTCAGACCACTGGTGCTTGAATGATGGTGAGACTCTCTCTAAAGCTTGCTGGACACACAGAACTGTGGGAGATGAGGGTATTCTGGATGTCCTAAGGTCATCTTCAAAATGCCTCTGGCTCGCTTGTGGATCTTGTTGCATGGGGTTTGTTGGTTCTCTGGGAAGCCTGTTGTATTTTAAAATAAATACATGTTTTTATTTATATATCTGTATTTACATAGATAGATAGATAGGTTTTTATATCTATACTTGTGTTGTAGTTTGGGTGCCAGACCCTGAGAGGAGAATAGGTGGAGTTACCTCCTGTGATTTAACACAGAGAAAGCAGCTTGACAACTGCTGAGGGGCTGGAGCCTTGTTTTCTGCCAAAGGTAGATCTTGCTGTCTGGTGGCTCCAGACCCTTCCCTGACCCTCACGGTGCTGTCAGTCAGACTCAGACAGTGGTTCAGCATTTCACTCCCTGCCTCTTGCAGCTAGCAGTGATTGTGTCCGAGCACACGGTTTCTGTGGCTGTGTGAGTATAATGGCAGGTAATAAATGAGAATCAGCTCAGGGTTCGGGGCAAAGTGAGAGCAAATGGTTCCTTCCTTGCCATGTAGAGGATTTGTGATTCATAATGAAACCAGACAGCGACTGCATTTACACACAAACCTCACTCTGGGCTAGCGTGTCTGGTCCAGACCAGCCAGCCCCGGCCCCTGCCGCGATCACATCGTCTCACGTACACCCTCCACTTCCTTCTCACTGGAGAAATTTCAGAAATTATTATTTTTTATTTGCTTGTCCTCAAAAATAAGAGAGGTGTAGTGTAAAATCACATAACATAATGAATGTCCTGAAAAGGTAGGGTGTGGGTTGTGTGTTTTTCTGATTTTTTTCCTCACAATGCAGAAACAATCAGTGGGGGGCAGTTTGCTGGAAAGCGTGTCAAAAACTTAGTAGGGAAGAGTGGAAAGCTTGTGGGAATGAATGTCACAAGGAACATTGTCAGGACCTGAGCTTAAAAGACCAGATCTTTATGTGGATAACACATTATAATTCTTGGGAGGGCTGAAGCCAGCCTCTGAGTAATTCAGCTGCCTGTGTAGGAATTCTGTGTACTTTCCTCGGAAGGATCTGATTGCTGTCCCTGTCACAGACAGGATGCAAGACTACATGGTTGTCTGATCTGTTGTCATTGTTCTTGTGTTCTTATGAAGTGGTCTCCTGAGGTTACATGAAAGATATTTTACTGGGAGACTTATTATTTATTCACTAAGGCAACGCCTTAGGCAGAAAGATGGACACGGCTGTTAGGGAGAAACTGTGAGATTCCAGTGAGAGATGATTTTTTTTTATCTTTCTGTGGTGCTGCTATGAATTGAAACCCAGTCAGCACTACAGAAATTTCCCCTGTAAAGCTAGTGTGGTTTTGGGCCAGTCCCTAATGGGTGGTAGCTTATATAGGCAGCTGTCATTGCACAAGACACTTTGCATTTTACAGGCAACTCAGAAAAAAAATAGGTACTGGAGCAGGACAAAATACTGAAAGTCCCTCTCTGACCAGTAAACAGCTTTTTAGAAGTAAGGATTGGCTGGGCAGTGTTATGAAATGTGTGTGTTTCCTCTGCAAATAAAGGTGAAGCTATCAATAGCACTAACAGCCCCAGGAGGGGGGAAGTCTTTGAGGAAAATAAGACAATTCTGGGTTGTTGGATTAGCATCAAACCTAAGCAATTACCCACAATGGCTTTCACATCCATATCTTCTGTGAATTTCAGCATATTCCCATTCCACAGTGATTTCTACTCCTAAAAAAAGTGAATTAGCATAACGCTGCAGATGGCAGGATTTTAAGAGCAGTACCCCTTGCTGGCACTGCCTGCATCTTACAGCAAGTGAATAAAAATCAGATATTTCAGATGTCCTCTTGAAGTTTTTGTGATGAGAAATAATATATTTTTATCTCTTAGAATTCAGTTTAATTTGACAAATGTTTGCCTTTCTCCAGATCTCTAGAGGCAGGCAGTGTGAGACCAGGGTGAAGTCAGTGTGTTTAGAAATTCAGAAAGATGTGACCTGACCTTTGTGAAGGAAGTTCGCTGTAATACAGAGATGAATCTCTATTTGTTCCCTTCAATTGATAATTTCCTTAGTTACTGAGTTTTATTGATTTTAAAAGATGGCATTTTACTGACCTGCTAAAAGCACTCTTGAAGTCGTATGGCTTGAGTTGGAAAGGGAACAGTTCTGCAAAGAATGGTGTGGAAGGAGTTTGCTACCAAACTCTGACACACTTTTATCTGCACATGCACAAACACACCCTGTGAATGTGATTCCTTGTCCTTCGCTGTGTGGACATCAGTGCTTTGCTCCTGTGCCTTGCTGATAACACTGAAACCACATCTGGGATGCCCTGAGTGTCTCTCATTCACCCCAGAGCATTTCCTTTCCATTTGCCTGTGTTTACGTGCTTTCCTGACCAATTTCTGGAGCACGTAATCTGCAGAAATGTTTCCAGTTTTAACTCTATTTAGGACAACTTTGGTGGGTGCCAATGATAGACATTAAAATTGAAAGCAAAGTCTCATTTCACTCCTGTGTCCTGCCAGATTAGGTGCTGTCCCGAGGCTGTCAGTGCTGTGGTAGTTGACAGCCAATTCCATCATTAAAATGTGAGTATGGCCATTTTCCCTTCCGAAGAGGGAGCGTGTGTTTTGCCAAGCCCACTATAGATGGTCCAACAGCCCTCTCAAGAACTGTAAAAATAATTTAAAAGAAATCAATCAGTCCCACTGCCAGCCTGAGGAGAATGTCAGCAAAGAGCTGTGTCCCCCTCCCCATTCCCAAAGCAGAGCTGTGTGGATTTGCAAGGCTTTGATGTGGCTTTTCCTCACTACTCAGCATTCGCTTGGCTCCCACCAGTGTAGTCATCAGGACTGGAGGTTCCAAAATCCCCCTGGGCTTGTGGCCCTGGTGGAAGGCAATGGCTGAGGGTCTCTTTCTGGCCAAGATTGCTGGCAAAACCAGCATCCCTGCTGCAGCCTTCCCCAAATCCCTCGCTCCGGGAGGGACCTGTGAGCGAGCGGTCCTGGCCCCAGCTGCATGTGTGGTGTGTTTGGGAAGCGAATGTTTGGTTACTGCAGAGTTTCTCCTTCTTTGTAAATGCAACCAGCAGCTATTGAGAGCTGTGTGAGAGGTCAGCAAGGCATTCTCATGGTGGAATAGTCATTTATTTAGGAATTTCATTTCAAAAACAAACCCAAACAAACCTTAAGTCTGAAATCTGTGGGATGAGAATATATCAGATGATATCTCCCTCAGTAAGTTGCCATAAATACATGAGGAGCTCTTGATTCCACTCTAAAGAGAAGGGGAAGTGCTTCCTATTGCCTTGTTTTTCTTTTCTTTTTTTCTTAGGAAACTGCTGTTGTTGGTAAATAACATATAGCAGAGAATTTATTAGTAATTCCTGGTAAATGCATCTCTCTATGCTGTTCTCTACTACTGCAGGAACTAGGTTTTGAGATTGAGACAGAATATTGCACCCTAGTTAATTATTTGAAATTAAAATGTTAGTTGAGAAAGGATGCAGGATTTATGGTGTTGTTGTAAAGAGGCATGGTAAAGCTCATTTTAGGATGAAAACAGTCTTCCCTCTCTAGCTCAAATTAGAAACCAGGAACATTATTTCTCTTTATACCAGATACAAATGAAGCATCATTCTATTATGAGAGTAACAGATTTAAAGTATTTTGTTGCTAGTTAAATCTAAGTCACGGTACTCCATGCAGATTTCAAGGATCAAGGGATTTAGATTATTCTGCATTACCAGCTCTAGGCTGTCATTTCTTGGTGTGTTTAAGTGCATGCTGTGCTTGGAAAGGCTTTGAGGGTGAAGGTGCACATCCCTGTCCCTGCCCCAAGGGACCTGGTGTAGTTCTAGCCACCAGCTCATGCTGCCTCCCTTGGGTCAGGGAACTTGCCAGAAAAGATACAAGATTAGTTTTCAGCCCTCAGCCATCCCCAGGTTTTGCTCTCCAGATGGTCACACAAGCTCTGTGTTGGCACAAGGGAAAGTCTGACCAGTTCCTTGAGGAGATCTCACCTTCGCTTCCGAAGGCTCCTGCGGGTGCGGCTCTGTGTGTGCACCTGGAGCCATAACTGCAACGGGAAAAGAAAGAGCTCTTCAAGTAGAGGAAGGGAATAGAACAAAATAAAGCTCCTTTGGGGTTTGTGGTTAGTTAAATGCTTTTTAAAGACACCTTTCTCTGGCTGTGAGTCCTGGGTGTTTAATCCTCCTGGCGAATAGGAGCAGTCTCTTCCCATCTGGAGGGTTGTTTGTGACTGCAGCTCTCAGAGGGATGGCAAGTGGGCAGAACATCCTGGAAAACTGCAGGGAAAGGGAAAAGCAAAACTGCTGTTTGTTCAGATGCAGACTTTCATGAGTGCTAGGAGTGATTGCTGCCTGTGTCTGTAACAGCAGCCAAGACTGGTTTAGGTGTATTTTAGTCATGTTGAGGCAAACCTAATCTTATAGCTGTGTCGCTCACGATGCTGCAGTGCTGCACAGCTATCGACCAGTCTCTGCACCTCTGGGATCTCATGTCTAATTCAGGATTGACCAGAATGGACACAAATCCATCCTAATTGGCTAACTAAGTTAATGAACTTTCCCTGCAACTGATTGCACAACGGCGAACCGACCCTGTCACGCACTGTGTGAGCACCGCGGCCGGGCAGGGCTGACACGTCCTGCTCCACTGTGTAACCACAAAGTTCTCAAACACTTAGAGCTCCTTAAGTCAAATGGAGGAGAAACTCTGACTGGCAACTTCATAACTGTGACAGGGTCAAAGTAACTAGTGGGTTTAGAAATGTAACTGTGAACCACCTTCCAGCTTTCAGAAATAATTTAGGTGCAGCTCAGGGACATGTTCATAAGTTATTTCCTGGTCAAGCTGGTGGAAATGATGCAGATGCAATTTTGTCTTTCTTTTTTTTTTTCAGAATACTGTGGGAATAGTTGTGATTTACAGACCACAGGTCCTTTTGTTGTGTTAGCCAGTCTTTGGCTGTAATCACATATATAGGGAGGACAAAGATGGACAGGAAAAGATTATGGTGATAATTCCTGGTTATACCAAATCAACTGGCTAGCTGAGGACTTTCTGAACAAGAGGACCCACCTTTAGCAGCCTTTCAGTTAGTACTCCTACAGAGTTTTGTTCAATCCTGTTTTGTAATGAGATAAACTCTCAGCTCCTGGGGCCTCCTGTGATAAAATTCCAGTGTTTAGTTAAGTTTTGTGAATGAAACATCTCCTTTGATTTGCATTTTTCAGCTGCCAGTCTTACTTGGTGCCACCTGGCTGATCAGCCTTCTAAGAGAGGAGGTGATTGAGTTTCCCCCTTTTCCTTGCTACTCATGGTGTTAGATCTCCTCCATATATCACACTGGTTGTTCCTTTTCCAGCACGTTTAATCTTTTGCTGTAAAAGGACTTGTTTTGTCCTTTTGGCAATTCTTTTTGATGCCTGCTGTGCCTTTCCCAGTAATAAGCTTTAATATTACAGGGATGCAGTAAACTTACAAGTACAGAAGTGTTTTTATTGGCAAAGAGGTTCTGATCTCTGCTGCCATTAAAAGTCATAAGCAGTTCTATCTAAACAAAACTCTCAGCTCTAATGCCCACTGAATCGAGGAGTCCTTCCATCAGCTTTGGTCAGGAGTCCAAATCAAACCACACTGAAAACATTTTGCAGGAACACAACTCAAAGTGGAAGTGGCTGTAAAACAGAATTGGCCTTGGCTTATTTAACCCATCACTTCTGAACAGTAAGAAATGCAAAAATACTGCCAGAAAAATGTATTTTCTGGGCTCTGCTGACAAGTGCCAGCAATCTTATTCTGTCTTAGCCAATAATCTGCATTGCTTTGTATGGCACTGCCATGGAAACCCAACTGTGCCACAGCCTCCTCTTCCCTCTTCATGGAATGAACCAGACTGTGGAACTGGCTCCAATGTGAAGATTATTTTTTTAGTTGATGAGGAGAGGTGGTGTCTGCTCCTCCTCAAGTGTTCTCATAGCCACGGAAAGCATTCAGCTACAAACACACTATTACTTCATTGGAAAAGCTGCTCCTTGGGCTGGATGGCTGCTGCTCTCCCAGGGCCAGCTCACTGCAGGGTCAGGCAAGCACCAGTTCAGGCACAAGGAAAGTGATGGACTGGGAGCTGAACACTGGAGTCGTTCCTTTGGATTGCTGCGTCGTCTTACAGAGCACATCTCTAGGAACACAGCAGCTGCTTTGTTGACGTTCAGGTTGCCCAAATCCCTTTAAAACAGTGCTGATGTGGTCACTGTAATTCCCGCAATGAGAAGCAGAAGTAGGGGGTTTCCTCTTTTCTATTTAAATGATGTTGGCTGTGTACAGCTGTTCAAAATTTAAACTTGTAGCAAGTTAGCTCCTGCTCCAAGTAAATTTGCTGGACGTCCAGAGAGATAAAACAGTACAGTAGAATTCTGGCTTTTCCACTGTACACTTAGGTAAAAAATTTTGAAGTACAGCAGGATGGAATTGAACCTCAGATGTATAAAAGGGTTGTGAATTGATAACGGTGAGTAAATATCTCCTTATGACTTCAACAATAAGGAAGACATGAATGGCTGAACCTTTAAGTGCAGCTTCAATAGAGATAATATAGGAAATTAATAAAAGAGCAGTTAACTGGGTTTCTGGATATTCTTATCTCATTTTCTGTTTCCAAGGAGTGGATTTCCCAGCAATTCCCACTGAAGCAATTATTCTTGTTAGTTAAGGTGAACAAAGCAAGCTTCAGGATATCCTTTGCTGGGAATAGAGGGGCTAACCCTTGGAAGAATCTGGTTTCTGCAGTGAGGAGAAGGGGTGGAATTTTCAGTACTGAAATCTTCCAAGCACTTCATCTTGAGTATTGTTGAGTGAATTGAGAACTTGCCAGGCAAGCTGTGTTCAGGCCTTGTCTGGCTTCATAAGTGGTGTTTTTGTAACCAGGTTCTGACCCTGTCACAGCAAATGGAACTGAGTGGTATTGTACAGCAGCCTCCTTCTCGATGTAAATGTGTGTGTCAGCTGTGTGTGCACATGCTCATCCTAAACATGTTGTTTACATTTTGTATCAGTTTGTGCTAAGGGAAAAACTGGCACCTCATGGTGCAACAGGCTTCCTATGGAGAAGACAAGACTGGAGCTTGAATACTGATGAGTGGCATCTACAGTGAGGGAAGTACGATCTAGAGTGTCCTGTGAAACAGACACACACACCGAAAACACAGACTGAGTGAGTAGTTAGGGTCACACCTTTAAAACGCTCTCCTCTCTTTCCAACTTTTGACCCATTCTCACCTTGTCACCCAGCCCAGAGCACTGAGTGCCACGTCCAGTTGATCACTGAACACCTACATGGATGGGGACTCCTCCACCTCCCTGAGAAGCCCCTTCCAATGCCTGACCACTCTTTCAGTGAAGAAATTCCTCTTGAAGTCCAGTCCGAGTCTTCCCTGGCACGGCTTGGGGCTGTTTCTTCATGTCCTGCCCCTTGTTCCCTGGGAGCAGGGCTCGACCACCACTGGCTGCCCCCTCCTGTCAGGGAGTTATGGAGAACCAGAAGGTCCCCCCTGAGCCTCCTTTTCTCCAGCTGGAGCCCCCCCAGCTCCCTCAGCTGCTTCTCAGCATCCTTGTGCTGCAAACCCTTCCCCAGCTCTGCTGCCCTTCACTGGATGTGCTCCAGCTCCTCAGTGTTCTTGCAGTGAGGGACCCAGAACCGGGTGTAGCACTCAAGGTGTGGCCCCACCTGTTTCCAGTACAGGGGGACAATGTCCCATGTCCTGCTGGCCACACTTTTCCTGACACAAGCCAGGATGCCATTGGCCTCTTGGCCACCTGGGCACACCTGGGCTCCTGTTCAGCCCCTGTTGACCAGCAAACCCAGATCCTTTCCCACTGAGCAGCTTTCTAGCCACCCTGTCCCCAGCCTGTGCCACTGCCTTGGGTTATTGTGACTGAGGTGCAGGACTTTCCACTTTGCTTTATTGAGCCTCAGTTTGCAGAGGACACAAGCACACAATGAGGCATTTCTGAAATTCCCTATTTGGTCTGTTCTGAGAGAACGTTTCAGACCACATCCCACCCAAACCTTTGTATACCTTACTCTAATTGATTTGGTGCACTCTCAAGCTTTTTTTAAAATGCTCCTGTGTTCAACATTGTCAGCGTGTGACAGCTTTGCATGGCATATGGAACTGATGGTGTGTTTCAAAGCTGCTCACACTTGTCAGAAACTTCTCGTCTGCAGGAGAGTCTGGAACCCGGTGATCTCGCGTTTTGCACCCGGCAAAGCGCAGTAACACGATCCATCTGTTGCCTGTTGAATTAGCAATGAGGTAAAACAAAGCCCCTGTGCAGAGTGATGTAACAGAGTACCTATAGCAAAGTTTGTGACAGGGATGATTTTCAGGGTGCTGTTTTCTAAAATCAATTGTATTGTATTAATGCATCCTCCTTCAAAGGATGAGTGTTTCAAATCACGTTGCTGAGAGTCTCAGGGCCCTGGACTGCCCCACCACTGGGTATCAGTTTTACCTTGATCACATCGTACAGTCAATCAGGTTGAAGACCTCTAAGATCATAAGGTCCAACCATTAATCCAGCACTGCTAACTCTACCACTAATCCATGTCCCTCAATGCTGCAACTACACAGTTTTTGAACACTTCCAGGGATGGTGATTCCACTGCTGCCCTGGGCAACTTGTTTTAATGCTTGAGCATCACCACGTTGTGCCTGAACTGTGGCACAGTTCAGGTTCAGTGGTTAAGTAGCATGAAAGGATCTTTGTTCTTTCTTGGCTTAAATGGTGCTGTAAGAAAAGAATCACTTTAAATTGTGATTGTAGACCTTCAGAAATCCCTTCAGCATAGAGATGATCCTATAAACAGGACACTGCTGAAGCTGGAAGACCTGTGTGCATTCCAGATGTCTCTAGTTCATCATGGGCAGGTCACTTTCCTGTGTCTTAATTTCCTTACCCCAAAATAGAAATTAATGTTTAACTTTCTTTCTAAATTGTCCCATGCCTCACTGTGATTAAACATGCTGTGTTGTATGTGCTGAGTAGTATTATTTTGGCATAAAACTATAGAAAAAAAATGAAAATTAAAAGAGAGAAGCATTGCAAAAACATGTCTTTGGAATAGAGGAGCTGGTTGGGCTGTTGGAGAGTCCTTATTCACCATGGCAGGTAGGTGGTAACTGGTGCCACAAGCAGCTTGAGAAACATGTGAACTCATGACTGAAAGTCCCTGGGGTAGAAGTGGCTCAACCAAATCCCAGGGTTATACTTGTACACACCTGTAAATTATCCCATCCAGGGCGAGCTGCCTGTTTAGGTGTTCTCATTGTTTGGAAATTTGTTGTTGGGAAGATGTTACCAACCTCTCAGCACACAGTTCTCAGCAGTGTCTCAGTGGATGCCAGTCCCTTGAGGCAGAGGCTGTCTGGGTTGGCCTTTCACACAGCCAAGCTCACTGTCAGCACTCAATTAGATGTGTGCACACAGTTTGTGCTGACTCAAAGCTCAAATATACCCACTAGGTTTTTTTTTGTTGAGCATCCTTGTGTAGAGAAAGCTATTTTTACCTAACCCTGAACTTTTCTAGCATTATTCCTGATAGGAAAAAATAAACCCTCTGTGCTTAAAGTCAAAACCAAAAGAAGGGACTTTTTTTTCAGAGGTGCCTGTGATCTGCTCAACCTTCCAGGAACTGAGGAACAGCAGTCTCTGTGTGTGCCTCTGTCACTGCCCCTCTTCCTTCTTGATTACACTCTGTGCATGACCTGCTGGCAGGAGAAGCCCCTCTCTGAGGTTATCTCTGGGTTTATAAGTCCACTAAAGAAAAGTTCACTAAAGAAAAGAGCAAGTGAGATGGAGGCAGCAGTGTCTTTGGAATCACAGTGTGGAGGGCTCTTGGGTCAGAGCCTTTTCAGGGAACAGCTGTAGAGTCAAGCTGGTAAATTTTTGTTTGGAGAGAAAGAAGAGAAAAATAAGAGTGATGGCATCAAGTTCCAGTAGGCAGGAGCTTTCTGTGACTGTTAAGTATAAAGTCCACAGTTCCTTCCTCTCCTCTCATCTCCTCTGCTTCCGCTCTTGGGGAATTTACTTTTCCCCAGGGTACACAGGCAGCTCTTGAGAGGGAAAGTGTGGTCTGAATAGCAGCTCCCTGACCATAATCCTGAAATAGGACTGAAGCTGCAGTACATGCCACAGCAACAGAGGCTGGGGAGGATGATTTCCTTCTCTGGTGGGTGTTTGGGTGGGACGTGTAAGACTTTTTATGCCACACATTGTTGTAATTCCAGCCATGCACAGAAAAAGCTGGGCAGTGCTGGCCGAGAAGGTGCTCGTGCACCTGTACAGGGTGGGACAGGCATCCAGAGGCAGAAATAGACACCAAGCCATCCTGTTTAGGCAATTACACTCTTCCTGCCTTCTCACCACCGTCGGCACTTCAGCGGCTAAGCCACAAAGGGAGGAATAAAGACAAATGGGTTCTCCTTTTGAAAATACCTGTACTTAAAAGAACCTCCCTTCTCAATGGCATTCATTATGTGTCTGTTTATTCATCCTTTGCTCACATGATAATTTGCTCCTGCAGAAATGTATCTCAGCTCCACCCTGTGCTGGGACTGAGCCACTTTTGCTGGCACTGCTGGAGATCATTTACCAGGAGAAATTAGCTGTACCCATCCATAATGGGACTGCTAGAGCTACACCTGCCCACACCTGCTCCCAATGCCATCACTGCCCTCACAGTAGCTCATCTTAAACCCTAGTGGGTTTCTAACTCTGTCCTGGCTTGCACTCTACATCTCTTCAAGAGCTGGTAATATGTGGAGATGTCTCTAAGTGAAAATGGGAAGAGGAAAGTGCAATGCCAGCCTCTGTCCCACTGCTGCCCTAATAGAAAAGATCTGTGACTGTGGTTGGGCTGAAGCAGCAGCTGCTGTGGTGTCACTTCAATTTTATTAATTTGGGAGTGGGTGAGTGCAAGGAACAGAAAATGCCATGGAAGAGGGGAGAGAAGCCAGAGAGGAAGAGGCTGGCACAAGTGCCAGGGTCCTTTACTGGAATGCCACCAGCCTTACGCTCAGCTCTCTTGCCCACAGATTAAACATGGTTCTGCTGCCCCTCTCTCCAACTGAATGTGCTGCAGTTTTGTGTCTTCTGGATGAGGTCTCTCCTTTGTGGTGTTTAGTTGTCACAGAACCTCAGCTCCTGGTCTAGAGTAACTCAGGTTTCCATCCCACCTGGCCATGTGCCCTACTTTTATTCACCTCTGTTCTGCCAGCCCAGGCTGGGGTTCAGGAGTCTCGGCTGTCACTGGCAGGAGTAATTGCAAAAATTGATTCATGGGAAATGCCTGTAACAAGCAAATCCTTTTGACAGACCACACAGCCATCATATCCTGCATTTATTTGAGTCAATCAATGCTCTGATGCATATTTGGGTCATAAATACTCTGATATAAATTGCATTTATTCTTGTGACAGCTGTGTTCTGTTACCTGTTATTTATTTGGCTCTGTTGTCCTTTCGTTTTACACCTTGTGGAGCTGTCAAGTCAGCTGCTTACCACTGACAAAGCTCACAGCTCAGAGTCTTCCAAAAATAAATCCTTCAAAGGGATTTGAGTAGCAGCAGGATGTGTGTTGTTGGAAAGTCACTGGACGACCTTATTTTTGGGTTGTTTTATTTGAAAGAGGAGCTTTGTGCATTTTGTCCAAATTCCTGAATTAGACTTTTTATTTACGATCCAGAGGTCATTGAAGCTAATAATCCCACTGATTAATGTGAATTTTGGATCACACCCTGCAAGTCTCGAAGTTGAATTAACCATGTTATTTGATATTTGAAATGGTGGGATGCTGCCTTGGATGTTTCTAATTTTCCCTTGGAAGCTTTTTCACTTTTGTGTCTTTTTAAGACACTCATCATAAAAATGGCAGAATATGGGATTCTGAGATGAATGAATTGCAGTGTCCTTCCAAGAGAAAGATCAAATTGCAGTGGGCACACTGATCTGGACGAGTCACAGTCATTTTCTGCTCCTCATTCCCAATGAACAGCCACATATCCTTTGTGCCAGGTTGCTGCACCAGCTTTGCAAGGTGCCAAGCCCTTGGTGTTAATTCAGGAAAGCACTTAATCATGGAATTGATGACTCTAAAGTGCCTAATATAAGCATGTGCTTAAGTGCCTCGTTGGAGAGGGGCCAGTGCAGATGTGCCCTTGCCGAGCAGAGATTTGTGAGCCACTTCTGGTCTAGTTTCTCAGTAAAACAGAGATGAAAACACTGCTCGTAGTTGTATTCAACAGGTTTTGTTTGCACAAGGATTTTGGGATAGATGCAGGGACTGAGTTCTATCAGTAGGTTTTATGTGTGAGCTACACAACAAAACTGTTCATAGCATTACTGTTGAAGTATGTGTGATATAATGTGCTGCATGTCAGGCCTTAACATTTCTCTAGTATCTCAATTTATTTTACTCTAAATGTAAAAAGAGTAGTTCTGTAATTTAGATCAAATATCACAGTGCAAAATACATACACCCTGACATGGCTCACAAAACAGAGATGCAAATGGATATGTATTATTTATAAAGCAGCTTTGACATCTTAATATACTAAAAAAAGAAAATACAGACAGTGAAAGTCAGAGTTCATACTACACACCAGTAAAATTCATGCAATTGCCCATATCCAAATCTCTGATGTGGACAGACAAAAGCCAGGCATAAATCAGCTTAAAACATGGCAATTTCTGCTGAGATCCAAATGAATCAGGAATATGGTGTGAATGCCCTGTTTCAGGTGTTCCCAGGGGGTTCACTGCCAGGTTGTTTTGGGATGGGTGGAGGAGTGAACTCCGATCGAGGTGATTTTGCAGAGGGTACTCTGTCAAGAGCCTCATTCCTACATGACAGAAGCTTTGGGGGTTTTGGAGGGAACAAAGGGTGAACTTGAAGTCTTTCAGATGAGGACAATCCTGACTTGTTTGGACTTCACAGGTTAAAACTCTTTGTTCTAGTGAAGATGGTGCTCAGTTTAAATCCAAATTCAGTGATGGTGAAAGGACCTAGTGAGGAGACAGGGCTGGTGTCAGTAGGATGATAGTGGTGTTTACTGGTTTTCCTGTCTGGTTTATAATTTCTTTAAAATAGGAAGGATGCTAGGAAGGATGAAAGAACCTCAGCTTCTGTGGCCCATTTCTCTCAGGTCTCTGCTGCAAGAGCCAACAAGGAGCCCTTGGCTTGTTTTCTTTTCGCTTGAAACTCCTTCTAACCTCCACCTCACCTTCTCAGTAACATTTATGCAGAAGCTCTTATTTTATTCTGTCCTGGTTTTGCCCATCCCCAGATCTGAGCTCAGCTGGCTGTGAGGGACTGGTGCTTTCAAGTAATATGAGTTCACTGGTCTGAAGTTTCTCTGGGAATGAAAACTCTGTTTGATTAAGGAAACACTGACTTCAGAAAGCCTGTCGGCCTGCACAGCTCTGTAAGGCAGGGCTGCAGAATGTCTAATTAAATGGAACTGCTCTCTAGAGGATTTGGCTTGCAGAAAATTAGTTTCCATGTTCTTGGTCTGATGTTTATTAAATGATGTTTCTTTCCTTTTTCTCTCCTTTGCAGTTTTTATCTGTAGTTTCATGGTCGCAGCACCGATCTTTGGTTACCTTGGTGACCGGTTCAACAGGAAGATCATTCTCAGCTGTGGGATCTTCTTTTGGTCAGCTGTCACTTTTTCAAGCTCCTTCATCACTGAACAGGTAAGGTCTTTGCAAAGACACTTTGCAGGGTGTCCTGAAAAGATGGGCAATGTATTCCTAAATAGCTCCCCATCCCAGTGTGCTCAAGGGGAACGTATCCCTCTCGTGTGTATTTAACATTTAGCATGTTGGATTATCTGACCTTTTGTGGGAGAAGCGTGCTCTGTGTCACTGTGTTTGCTTAACTGTGAAAGCTGTCACCCTTTGATTGTGCATATTTATAAAAAGTAACAGATGAAGCGTATCTAAGCAAGAGTTTCTGTTGACATAAGGGCTTTGTTTTGAGGGAGGTCCTAAAGAAGCTTTAAAAGACTTTGCAAAAGTCTTTGGAAAAGGAATCCATGGCTGCACACTAGTTCTCTTGTCTTCTGCTATGTAACTGAAGCCATTGGAATTTGTTAGGAAGTCTGCTCGTGATATGTTGAATAACAAATTGCATCCAGCAGTGGTTCTACAGATGCACTTTGGTTTCTGTCCACCAAGGCAGAGAAAGTGGATGATAACATGAAGATCAGGCACAGTTTCAGCTCCTTTAACACTTGTCTATGGAGTTGTCAGGCTCACTTAATTTTGCCAAGCTCTGCATCCCTCTCCTGCTCCCAGAACAGCTGCAGTACCCCATTCTGAGGACTCCTGACTGCATTAATTTTCTTGTCTGTCAGAGGCATTTGGAGGAAACAATGATCTGGCAGTTTCTGGGGGGAAATATCCTCTCGTTTAAATCATATTATGGAGGAGATTTAATTGCTGCAGGTGGCAACATTCCTGGAGAGACAAATCACAGCTCCTGGCATCATCAGACTGATTTCCCCAAGGGAGGTAGGGGCATTCCTCATCCTTTCTGTCCAGCTGCGTTCCAGAGATTGCAGCATTGTGGTCACGCCTGAAGAATGACAACCAGAGACTAAACCTCTCCACCCTGCTCCTTCCTGCCCACCCACATGCTCTTCAGTTTTTAATAGGAGAGAGTTTCTACCTAAAGCAGACAGTGGCACTCATGTCAGTCTGGCTTTCGCCAGGATTGGTTGTTGCTGCATTTCTAGAGCAAAATGCATATGGCCAGATGGGGAAGTCTTTAATTCAGTAAATTGTTCTGGTTTACCCTTGGCCAGGAAGCACCTTTTCCAGAGAGAGAACGTCTCTCATCTAAAATAAAGAAGGGTTTTTTTGTTCGTTTTTTTTTAAATTTTTAAATTTTTTTTTTTCTTTAAATGTTTCTCATAACATTCTGCAAAAGCAGCTGTGATCAGAGCCCAGAGAGAGAAGCATTTTAGGGAGAACCAATGACCTTCTTATAAACACTTCTTGTGTTATGGACATATATCCATGCTTGGGTTCTCATTGACCTCCCTGCAGTGGACTGGGTCCCACAGCTGGAAGTAGGGGAACACTGGAACTGCACTGATGTTTTCAGAGTTGAATTTTACTTTAAGGATGTGGGGCTTATTAGCTGAAGTAGTTCAGGCATTAATATATATGGTTGTTTGTACACGGGGGCTCAGAGTAGCATATTGGTAGGCAAAGAAAGGAAGAATAATGCTTATAAATCTAAATTATGTTTGGAATCCAAACCCCAGTGTTTTGGAAGTCATAAGAGAGACAAGATCAAAATAGCCAGACCTGTGTTAAATTGTCCTGGATTTGCATCAGTACTAACTCTGGACCCCAAAGACCATCTTGACAAAAACCACCCTAATACTTAGAAAAGTCCCCTGTCCTGATTTTCCTGCGATTCTCAACTCCACCAGATGACTTAGCTATTAATCCAGAGGTCTCATGCCCAGCTCCTGTCACTGACTCCAGGAGGTGATGGAAAATGTTGCAGCTGCTGTAACGATGTTCTCTTCCCAGTGGCTGCAGCAGCTGAGCAAGGTCCTAAGAATAATCCAGCTTTCCATGTTATCCCTCCCACTCTGGTGTCCATGTTGGAGGCCTGATCTCTAATTGGGAAGACATGCCACATTGAACAAGGTGAATTCCTGACATGCTAAAAGGGTCAGAGAAAAGCTGATGCAGCTTTTTTTCTTCATGTAGGCATTTTTCCTGATCTTTGTTGTCTCGGATTCATTTGAGGAGTAAAATGTTGCCTTTTCTCTCAACATTACTTTTCCCTTTTAAGACGGTACGTGTGTGTTGAGATGGAGGGCTGAAATATCAAAAACTCTTTGCTTGCACAGATAAAAGCAGCAGTAAAACTACTGAGGGTAGAGAAGTGCTCACATCCAAGTTCACATGAGAACACAGGGCTGGAAGGAGCGAGCTGACACAGGCTGAGCCCATCAGAGAACTGTACAGCAAACTCCTTTATGTGGCAGCACCAAAAGTCCTGGATTAGGTGAGAAACAGTAGCCATTCAGGAGGAATAGCAGGCTGTCTTCAGGGATCACCTTTCTTCAAATTTTGGCAGTGTCTAGTGCCTCATGCATCCTGTCACTGTGTAATTAAATAGAATGCACAGCCACACAGCTCACATTTGGAGTGCAAATGAAAAGAGACGGCTTAACAAAGCCAAAAGCAGCTACAGAGCTGGTGAACTCTGAAGGCACCCAATTTGTAAAGGTCTTTGGCAGTGTGTTGGTTCCTGGCTAAAATTTGAACACCTAAAGGAAGCCATGAGAAAACGCTGTGGTTTGAGTCAATAACCAGATTATTGTGCAAACAAATTTACAAAATGGGACACTTTCATTCTTATTTGTCCTACTGTCTTCCCATAACTTCATGTGCTGAGCTTGATGCCCTGTGCCTGTGATATCCCTGGGGTCAGTTGGAGTCAGCTGTGTCCCTCCAATTCCTTGTGTCCCCCAGCCCTTCACTGGGGGCTGAGGAGCAGAAGAGACGTTGGCTCTGTGTAAGCACTTGCTCAGCAGTAATGAAAACATCCCTGTGTTATCAACTGTATTCTCAGCACAAATCTAAAACGTGGTCCCATACCAGCTACTGGGAAGAAAATTAACTCTGTCCCAGCCAAAACCAGCACAAAAGGATTGGAGCACAGTAAGCAGCTCATCTAAGATACTGTCTAAATGCTATTTCATTCTGCTTGGGTTAAAAAGAGTGACTGAAAATCAGCAGATAAATCAGGAATTGGATATATGTGCCATGCAGACAGTTGCTAGAGAGCTCTGTCTTATTTTAATATCATTAGTTATTTATTATCAAATATCTTTGGGTTCTTAACATGGAATAATGACTGTCAAATAAATGAAGAATTAAACTCTTATCTGCTGGTAGCTACTAAATAGCTAAATAATATGCTCTCACAGTGAAAAAGAAAATCAGGCCAAAATTTGGGGGTCATTCTAGTGGTGATAGAAACACCTGGGGGTGATAGAAAAGAGCAATGCATGAATTCCACACGTAGCAAAACAGGACAACTGATGCTTAAAAGTTTGGTTACTATTCATGAGATCTGAAATTCATTTTGACACAAATCACAGTAAGAAACCAATTAAACAGTGTATCACAGAGTGATTCCATAAATACACCTGTTTCCGTGGATAAAAATAGCGAATGATAAATTTAACTAAAGAAAATCATCAGAAGTAGGAAGACTGAGATAATATTGATAAGATCACGTTTTAATGTGGTTTGATAATTTATGTTAGTGCAGAATTTCTCTGTAGAATGATAAGACGTGAGGCCTCCTCAGCTTTGGTATTTGGACATTTCTGCTCTATAACACTGTTTAGCACTTCCTAAAATAAAAGTTCCATTAAGAAATAATTAACAAACTTGTTCAACAATCCAAAATTAGATAAAGTTGGTACCTATTTAGACCTATCTCTAGATTAACTCCATTTATAGAAGCTTCAATAAATATGTATGTGTTGTAATTTGTATTTTCTAAGTACAAACACCTGCCTAGAGATTTTCTTCCTTTAAGCCTGACTTTAAATCAGTTCTGCACCTACCAGCACAACTTTTGGCACTTTCACCTGCAAAACCCTTTCTTGTGTTGTTTTTGGCTTTCGCCAAGCATTTGGGGAAAACACTTGTTGATTGTTGGTTCATGAACTGTAATAGAGCAACAAAAAATCAGTAGGTTTCTGTGTGGTATATCCCAAAGAAATGAGCCATGTACACAATCTCCATGGAGTTTCTTTACCAGGATGTGTTTCCATGCACACAAAAAGTTAAATACATGCTTGTCTTGCTCTGTATGAATATAAACTCTGATTTAATAAGTAACCAGTTCATTTCCCTAGGTAGCATTTTGATGAGCACAGTGCCTGATTGCATGTGGTGGCTGATCACCTCAGGGTGGTTTATATTCCAAGATGTCATTGGAAAGGGTCTGTAATCCCAATTGCACCATTTCTGTCTTTCTGAACACCTTAATATGAACAACTTGGTTATCAGGAGTGATTGTGCCACGTGCTGAGAGTTTGTTTCTGGCTGCGTGGATATCCACGTCTATCTGTCATAATAAATGTTCTTAGCTGGCTTTTTTGGGCAGCAGAGTGTCTTAGGTGAACCCTGGGGTCTGGTGCTGGACTTCCTGCCCCTCTTGGCACAACCCTCTGGGACATCAGGAGCCCTCTCCCTCGTGGGCAGACACCACCATCTTAGAGCAAGAAAGAGCTTGGAGGTGGAAATTTGCAGCCTGTTCTCTAATCTTCTAAAATACTGCTGTGTCCATGTAAATATCTTGAATAAAGCATGTTTCTGTGTGAAAGGGGTGCTGGTTTACAAATGAGCAAAGGCTTCTACTCTACCAGGCTGGGAGACCAACAGTACCTAATAACCAACCAGAGCAGGCTGTGGTAACGTGGGTTGGCTGGGAGACACCAGAGCTGCACATGCCAGTACACTGGGAAATGGAAAAGCAAAGAATGAACAAGGTAAACTGGGAATGTGCTTTTGAATTCCCCAGTTCTTGGTAAATATTTCTGTTCAGATTTTGATATAGCTAACACGATAAAACCTTTCTGCTCCCATTGCAATTTACCTCCAGATAGGTATTTCTTGCAGTGTTGTTTTCTTTTCCTTTTCTTTTGATTTATCTCAGGAAGAGGAAGCACATCATCCATGGTGGAGTTCTGGTTAGTCTGCAGTGCTTGCTCAAGTCCTGTCTTTCAGACTTGCCAGATGTATTTTTATTTCCAAATCTTGTCTTTCAAGGAGTTTCTAAAAGAGAAGCAACAAATTGTATGTGCAGTGTGGAACAAATGGTTAGCTGGGTTAATTTTAAAAAACATAAACATAATTCAACCACCCCCTACACACAATGATTTACTACAGGAGCAAAAAAAAAGCCTTTAGCCTTAAGTGCTCCAGCAGAAGTTGTAATATAAAACATACAGCTCCTGTGCCTGTGGTTCCACTGTGCAAGGTAAATCCACAGCTTGAAAAACAGAAACAAACAAAACTAAAATCCCCAAGCCATCGTTTTGTATGTAAGGAGACTGAGTGTTGTCTTTGAAGTCACCATGAATTACTGGAATGTTTATATCCTACTGTTCCGGCCTATTATTTTTGAGCACAACTCTCTTGTAGAAAAAAAGGCAAAAGGGATTCTCCCAGCAATTTTGGGAAGTCAGCTGCGTGTGCATTCAGTCCCTTCCCTCACAGGCAATTCCTGGCACACCCTGTGGCTGTCACAGAAGTGGTGCTGGAACTAAGGAGGTTCATGGCCAAAGCTGTTGTGTGGCTCTGCTGTGTTTTGCCAGCTTTGATGTGGCACAGGAGCCCTGCAGATGAGCACGTGCTGATGACATTTGGATTTCTGCACACTTGCCCTTTGCTAGACTGCTCAGGAAAAATATTACCTACTGTGGACTCTGTTGTCAGAAGGAGGTCAGGTGAGTGCTGGTGCTCTCTGTGTGGGTGGTGTCAGCTCCCAAATCACTCCAAGCTGCACTTGTGGCCCTTTTTGCTGCCCTAGTGCCCCCCTCCACCACGAGGTACCTGCAGCCTCCTCCTGCTCTGCCTCTGCTCTCTAAAGTGAGATGTGACAATCTGTGCATTTCCTCTCCCTTCAGCTACCAGAGCTGCCTCCTCCCCACAGTGGAGCTGCTGTGCCAGGGGCACTGGGGTCAGCGGGTGCCAGCTGAGGGAGGTGCTGTGCTGGGCTTAGCTGGCTCAGAAGTCCCAGTAGAGAGAGAAAGGATAAGAGTGCTTGTCTCTGCTTGACACTGCAGAGTGGAATTCTGTATGGACTGATTCTGCCTCACTCCCCCTCTCCTGTATGTCTGGAAGGAGATAGTTTAAAGATAGATAATTCCCACAGCCCCTTTTAGAACTATAGAATTGTTAAGGCTGGAGAAGACCTCTGAGATCATCGAGTCCAGTCATCAGCCCAGCATCAGCAACATGTGGAAACTGAAAGGCACCATGTCTTTGACCCCTGTCCACCAAGAAGGCACCTGCTGTTCCTTCCAAGTGCTGTTCCCAGTGCTCTTGTAACTTTTACTATCTCTCATCTTTTCCTATGGATTATATGAGGTGTACTGTAGGAAAAAATACACTATTGCTTATTCCTTTAATGATGAAGCACTGACTGAGCTGGTCTTAAGGTATTCTGGGCATGTCAAGTCTGCTCTCGTGTTCAGCACAGCTGATTACAAATACTGCGTGGAAAACTTCTGCTGTAAGAACATCTCTTGCACAGACAAGTGCAATGATTTGAGCTCTTGAATCTTGGGTCCTCACTCTTCCCTCAGATTTTGCTAACCTAGGACAGAAGCAATGGGAAAAAATTCTATAAATGAAATAGTTGTAGAGTGCAGAATTACTGTCATGTGTTTGTCTCCTGGTCGTTTTGTATTCCTATCTTGTCCCTTTGTACCTGTCACTCTTCCAAGGGGATCTATAAATGAAAACCAGATGAAGGTGTTCTCAGAGTACCAGACCCAAAAAAGCCAATCTGTGAGAGGAGGCAGCTTTTCAAAGGTGTTCTCAGAAATTGAAGTGTTGTATTTTCTGCTCAGTGTTGGTTTTCTCCCATCCACTATCTGTGTCCATGTACCTGTAAAGCATTTGGGAAGAGTTATTGAAAACACAGCTGGTGATGGCTGCCAGGAGAGAGACACAGCACAGTTCCACAGATACTCGGAAAGCTTATCCCTGTGATGAGAAAAATGAACTTCAAGTAACTCTCATAAGGAATACCTCTACCACACATTGCATTTTCCATCTGCAGAGTGTCTGCAGCAGGAGTGGTTTTGCTCTCCCTTGTGGGACCTGAGAGCAGTGAAGATGCAATCCCCACGTCCCACCTTCCCCAGGTGCACTCAGTCTGGCACCATGTCCTATTCACATGTCTCCAGTCACCCCAGCTGTGTGTCATAAATGTGCCTCCTGCCCTCTGCCACTTCATTTTAGGTCATGAATTGGTCTGAAATCATGCAATATCGGAAACAAATGCTGTGGATGCTGAAAGAAGAGATGTTTCCTTTGCTGAGCATCAGAACACACCTGCACTCCCATGTGCTGCTGCAGAGGCTGCAATTCCAGTTCAGTGAACGAGGGCAGTGACTTGCACTGAAATGTCAGACCTGCCCCTCAGAGCTCGGGCATTTTCTAGAGCAGGTGGGCAGAGGTTTGTGCTGGGAGAGCATCGAGAAACAGGCTCAAAGCTCAATGCTAATTTGCACAAGGTCTCAGCAAGGGCTCCCTGTAATTGCCTGCCATGTTTCAGAGAGCTGTTTGTTATCTGGGTTACTGGAAGATGTTGAAACTGTTATCACAGGGTCTGTGATTGTGGTTCTGATTCAGCTCCTTCTTTGGAAGTCTGTGGGAACCTTTTGTGTGTCTTTGTGGGAATTGAGTCAGATCCTACATCAACACACATTTGGTGCTGTTTCACTGGTTTATGGAAATGCCTAGAGACAACAGCATGGTGCATGAAAGATATTTGCAGGCCAAAGACCTTTCCAGGTTTGTCCCATTTTTTTGCAGAAAGCTGAATTTATAGTCTCTAGTTTGAAGAGCAGGAAAGTTAATCTGCTGTGTCAGTTAATGGATGGTGTGGAAGCAATGCCTGCCTGTAACATCCCACCTGTCCTGCTTTTGTTGTGCCTGAGCAGGAAATCTCACCTGGGCCAGTTATTTGCTGAGGAGGCAGAGGGAAGAAGGCATGTTTGTTTTATTTCCAGGCTGTATGTGTCTTGGAAACATTCCTCCTTCTTATGTTATGTATTAAAATGTATATTTTGCTTGTCATGCTGCAGCAGAGGCCTAACCCCAGGGCATGGTTATGGAACACAAAAAATGTCTTATTTCTTCAACTCTGTCTAAGTGGAAGTCTTCATAATGCTTTAGCATTATGTTTTATAAATAATTATTACAGTATCTTAAGCTCAGCCTTGTTTAAAACATTGACGGAATGGAAGAAAGGGAAAATGCTCCTTAAATAGATTGGGATTTAATCACTTGACGTGAAAAAAATAAAGCAAAAAAAGTAGTAGTGCTGCATGTAAGTTTCCAAGCAAGTGGTAAAATAAAAAGGAATTGTAAAATTTCCTATCAGCCTGACAGGATCCTTGCAGTAGTGTTGTGGCCTGAGGAGCACGAGTCATTCCTGATGTGGGGTCTGTGGGTGCGTGCTGGGCTTCTGTGGGGGGATGTGTGGCTTGGTCAGACTGGTTCAGAAGGCAAAGCAAGGCAGTGCTGCAGTGCCTGGGTGGTCCTGTTCTTTGGGAAATCAACATCCCAAATAGTTGTGTATTGAGGTTGCAGGGAGGGTGCCACGTTGGTGGTGTAGAACGTGGGACTTCATGATCCACTGGGATGTTCAGATATGGGTCTGGAGAAATGTTACCATTTTTGGAGGCTGTAAACTGACGTGTGTTTAGCATGGATATAAGTGAGGCAGCTTATGGATGGTGTTCTTGAGCTTATGCCTTGGGAGGAAGCACGGTGCTTTAGGAGAGTTTGGTTAATGATGCCTCACAAAGAAAACAATCCATTCATCCCAGGTTTATGCTCATTAGGAGGCCTGGAAGCAAATCTAAACTTTCTATTAGCAGGGTGATTCTTGAAGGTTGTGCATATTGTCCTGAAAAACAGGATGCAGGAGAGAGAGAATGTGTTATCCAGGCTCTGCCTTCTGTTCAGATGCAAAGGTATGGATTTGAGCCTTTCTTTGGTTGAGCTCCTGGTTGCCTGCTGATCCAAAAGCATCGATCACTCCTTGGGAAGTGTAAGTGCTTGCTCAATGGCCACACAGTCTGCGGCCTCCTGGGTGGTGCATAAAGGCTGGGAAAAGCACCATTATGGTCTAAGTCATGTGCAAATAGAGGGAAGATGGGAAATGTCTTACAGTACCAGGTGCTAAATTAGTCTTTTGAAGTGTTGACGTTTCTTTTAAATGCATAAAGTTCCCAGGCGACACAAAACACTGCATTTGCAATTCAGATAAGTTAAATTAGAGTACTAATCTCAACCCTATGTAAGAGATTTTGAGCTGGAAATCCCTGGGAGTGGTGCTGATCATCAAATCTGAAAACATGATTGACGAAGTCTCATGAGAAGATAGTCACAAAACATCCAAATGTGTTTAGTGTGGTTTAATAGGTTGTCATTTTGTCAAATAGGCTGGATTTAGAGAATGAAATTAAGCTACAGCACGACAGAACCTTGTCAATTAATAACACTTCCAAAAAGAACATGACAACTGTTCAAGGAAGATGATGAATAAGGAGCAATTCCTATGTAGAAGAAATTGGTAGATGCACCAGTTTCTCTCTGGAAATCTGATGCTAAAAGTGAGGCACCTCTCAAATATGGGCCAAACATACTGCAAAGTCAGCCTTCCACACAGTTCTTGGAGACTTCTGGGTCCTGACTGAGTCAGCAAGCCAGGGAAGCATGAAAACAGAAAGCAGGAACAAATAAAAATCAGAGTTTGGAATGATTTAAATGGCTCTTCAGCAAAGTTGCCTGCAAGAGCTGACCTGCTGGTGTACTTGACTTTTTAGCATATGCAAAGCAAAATATGCCAAGAATCAGCAGAACTAACAGTATGGGAAAAGTTGCAGGGACTGTAACTTTGTGCTAATTTCATTTAAACCGTGAGGGATTCCATTAAAATGTGACCTTCATGGACTCTCAAAACTTGTTCTGCACTTGAAAATGCATCCACTGAGGGCAGTGTTCACACCTGGGTGTCTCAGTCAGCTGGCTGATGCATTTTTCAAAGGGTGCTGAGAAATCACAGTTTCTGCAGTGGTTTCAGGGATAGGGACGCGAGCTTGTGCTCTCCAAGAACCTCCAGTCCAATCTATCTGATGGATTTGACTAAATTTTTGCTTGAGAATTGGTCCAAACCAAAGAGTGTGAGCCAAGACGGCCCATGGTGTTAAAGGAGTCGGATCTCACATGTTTCTGTAGACATCACTGGAGGTGGAGATGTTGTTAGTGCTAGGTATTAATGCCTGGAAGTGTCCTGAAAAATCTGGCATCTGCTTGTTGCTTGGATTTAGGCTTTGCTTGTGGCTCCTCTGTGGCTGGGACACAGTACCCTGTTACTGCCTCTGAATATCCTTTGGCTCAGTGAATGCCACCTGATATTCCAGCTGCATTTGGGAAGCTGTGTGTGTCAAGAACCTTGCCATGTTTCCACAGTTGCAAAAATACATTGTGTTTCTCCAGTCCTTTTTTTTTTGTGATTATGGCTGTGTTTGCATGTCTCAGGAAGGAAACTGTGATAGTGCCTAATGGCAGAGATATTTGAGGCAAGTGCTGGGAAGTGTGTCCCACGTGACAGATCTGGAACAAAAAGCAACCGTTTGCTTCCGGCCCAGAACCATCAGGGTTCTCAGGGGAACAGTTTTGGAAGATACAGTCTGGTGTAATGGTTTTGTAACAGGGATAAATGACCACTATTTCAGCCATGTGAAGGGCCAGGGACTCCTCTGGGCCTTACACCAGAGCCAAGGATGAAAAGCAGAGTTTTAACTCTGTCTTCTACCAGGCACTGGGAACCTGGGGCTCTTTATGATCCCTGTGATTTGTTTGAACATCAGCCTTTTTCTTTAAGGTCTATTTTACAGCAACAATGCATCTGCTGGATGGGGTTTGGTGAGTGAGCAATCTGGTACCTTCCTCCCCATTGCATCCCAGATCCCTGTCATTAATCTAATACTAATGACCAAGAAACTAAATTGAGGAGAATGTAAATCCCACCTTTTCCATGTCATGTAATGTTTTCACCATAGGCAGGTCAGTCAAATGAAAAGCCCTTCAATTAGGGAGCTGAAATGCTGCTTTGTCTTAACTGGGTTTATTGTCAGGACCTGGTGGTGCTGCTTCATCACCCAGTGTCTTGTAATTACACTACCTAATGGGATGGAGAATGGGAATTGGGCTTGCTCTTTTTTTTTTTCTGTGCTGCCCAAAAATGACTGAAAAGCAACAGAGGATTCCCTCAGGACTGCCACAGCTTTGGAGGGAGGAGAGTGATGGGAACCTGGATTTCAGACACTGCAATTTTAGTGTTGAAAGGGAATTTCACATTCAACATTTGCAAATAGCTCAGAAAACCTTGCCCCTGATTTTTGTCCCTGTGAAGCACAAAGCAGCTCTGTGGGAGAAGTGTTGTGGGAGTCTTGCTGCTTCCAGGGTGGTTTGGGTTTGTTTTTTATCTCCAGAGCACTTAATTAGGTGCTTCGCTTTAGAGCCTCTCTGTAGGTATGCAGTTGTTAACCACTTTAGTTGCTGATTGAAGGGTGTGATGAGTGAAAAAGGAGTATCTTACAGTCTTTATTGGTTATTTTTATATACTAAATAATAGTATAAATCTCATAAAATAAGGATGCTTTAATGAGCCAGAATCTTAAGTACATTTCCAAATAAAACTGCACATTCAATTAAGTGTGCCTCAACAGGCTACCTGGGAGGACTAAAGCCATTAACAAGTACTAGAGACAATCAAAGGAAAGGCGAGTGGACTGTGCTTCATCTCCCTTGCTCATTTCTGTATTCAAATATGTATTTTGGTCTCTTTCTGCTTGCTGTAGTCTCTTTTCTCCTTGCAGGGCTCTGAGCACCAGCTGCATTTTCCCAAAAGGGAATTGTTCAAAGGTGAGGTGTTTAGAGCTGAGAATCTGTGGGACACGTATTGCATCCAAATGAGCTGAAGTTTGGAAGTGTTTGACAAAGTGTAAATGGATGCTGCAGAGGAAACAGACCTGCTTTAGAAGCTGTTGTATAAGTCCATCCTAAATGCAAAGGGTTTCAGTGTTGACCCTTGAGCAAATGATTAATCAAATGTGCCAAGGTTTCAGTAACTCAGTAGCTTGCAGTTAAATCTTGGTGTGGTGTAGGGGTCTCATCTGTAACAGTTATAACCTCCAGCCAGCATATGTAGAATATGTGAATAAAACTGATGTGAATGTGTGAATAAAATCTGTGTACACTTGAAGGAAGACCTGGGGCATTGCACTTGAATTTTAGTGACCTGCTTGTCAGAGTTGAGGGGAGGATCTTTGGGTAAGAGAAGCATCCTTTGCCAGACACAAATATTTAAACTTGTATGCTTTCTATGCCAAACAGGCTTAAGGGAAAAGGAGTGAAGGAAAACCTGGTTAGTGTGAATGCAGCAAAGACACAGCAAACGTGAGATGGTGTCTGCCACATGGATTTAACTGAATTTAAATAGCTTACCTTTGCCAAAGTGGCATCCTCACTCTAGAACTGCTTCTGTCCCCAGAGAGCCCACAGTACTGCTTTGGTGTACATTGACACCTGATGGGAGGTGTGAAGATGGAGCCAGACTCTTCTCAAAGGTCCCCAGTGACCAGATGAGGCAAGGGGCACAAACTAAAATACTGGAAATTCCACTTAAACATAAGAGGAAACAATTTTACACTGAAGATGGTCCAACCCTGCAACAAGCTGTCCAGCCTGGTTGTGGCTCCTCCACCTTTGGAGATACTCAAAACTCAATTGGACATTATCCTGATCAACCTGTTGTAGTTGATCCTGCTGTGACCAGGGGACATGGACCAGACTATCTCTAAAACTCCTTCCAGTCTCAGCTATTCTCATATTCTGGGAATGCTTGCAAAGGAGAAGAGCAGTTTGAAAATAGTGATGGAAGATGGAATTAGCATCAAGAGTTCAATTTGAAGGGAGGAAACTATAGAGCTTAAATAGAATGCAGTGGTGATGGAAGTTCTGGGAAATGTGGTGTGCAGTAGTGACTTACAAGATAGCTGTGGTTGTAGAGATGGGGAGTGAGAAGCAGGTATGGGTGAGTGACAACACACACAGTGAGGGAAGAAAAGAGGAATCTAAACCCAATCACTTCCCTGCAGTGGGGCAAATGGCAGAGGAAGCAGCAGCTGCAGTGAGTCTGCCCAGGGCTGCCCTGCCTGCAGGACTCAGGGCTGGTAAGGGGAGAATTCTTGGTGGAGGTGAGAAGGGTGGTTCATAGTTATATTTACCTGACAGGTAACTCTAGCATGAACTTCTAAGTGCACTTGTCTCTCTACAGAAAACTAACACTGCTGGCTCTCAGCATTGACTCAGAGCTGATAACCCATCAGTCTGTCTCCAGCCAGACTCCACCCAAGCATGTGCCCTGCTGGTCCCTTTGTACCACCCAGAGACTGGGCATATCCCACTCGTTTGGTTGTAGGAAATCCTGAAACCAGTGCTTACCCAGCCCCCAAACAGGGGAGAAAAGTACTGAGCAACACAACATCTCAGTGCAGTTTTGCCCCCATGTTGGTTTGTATTTTGGTCTCAGCTGGCAATCCCTATCAGGGATCAGATAAGATTACTTGTCAATAAAGATAAAAATATTAATCTTCCTTTGTTCCTGCTCAAAGATCTCCCAGATGGTAAGACACCAAATGGCCAAAATTTGGAATGAATATTCAGTTTCTTAAAAGTCTGGGCTGGACTTGACAGGAAGACACGTTCTTCAGGATTGGCATGGAACAATTCACCAGTACTATGTAGCCCCTCTCTGGCTCTTTACAATGTTTATTCTGCTTTTGTTAGAGAAGAGTTAGAACCATTGATGTTTGGAAAGGTGAGTCATGTGACTTTGAGTTTCATATCTAGATTTGACGTAGCATTCCCATCAAGTATTTGGGCCCAGGATTTGTGTTCACCAATGGAAGCCACGTGCCTTGGTTATGTATGTGCAAAATTCATAAAGCTTTAGGGGTGCTCAGAGTTGGAAGATGTATTTAGGCTTATCTGTTCTGCTGGGGCCTTTGTCATCCATCCAGAATGGAATTTGAAACATCAACATCATTGTTTAATGTCAGCTTGTCTCTCGTGCTTTGTCAGTGTCCTTGTTTGACTTGGAAACGTTCAGATTCTTCAAGGAGACCCCTCGTTCCTGGGAGGGCTGAGAGAACTGGAGCGTTCCGTGTTTCAACAGATACATAATGTCATTCCAGTGCTCAGCTCTTCAGGGAGTCTCAGCTAAGGAGCTGGAATTTGTGCTGTGAGTGTGCAGGAGCCAATGCTCTTAGTCACCACCCCGATACTCAGAGCAGGTTCCTGGTTTGCCTTACCTCATAGTTAATGCTGCATGTTTTGGCAAAAGGTGTGGTGTGTCATCGTTAACCATTTAAATCCTGCAAAGTGCTGGGAAAACTTACTGGAGTGGAGGAGGAAGTGGTGCTTGCCTGGCCAGAAAATGCAGGGTCTGCTCAAGGAGGGCAAATTCTTGCACGTGAGCGTAGCTGTCAAAGGGAACCACTGTTGTGCAGCCCTTGAATTGACATTTGAGCCCTGTGGGGTTTACTTTGTTCAACTGGCTCCTGCAGTATCTCAGATTTGTCCAACTGATCGCTTGTGACTGCTGTGCTACCCTGGCTGCCTAGTGCAAGGATCAGCCAGCTGGAGAAATACAGGAGTGTAACTCAGGGAAATTAAGTCAATCCCAATGCTTTCTCCTTAGTTTATTGTCATTTCACCACGTTTTAGGCTCTGTGTGGCAATTCAACCTGCCCATGGTAGCTTTATGCACATCTTCTTTCAAAGGATGCAAACCCTGATCCTATATTCTTGATTTTTGCATAATATTTATATAATAAAAGAAGGAAAATGTGGCAAAACTCAGCTCAAAGAGGAATTTAATGGTACTGAGTCCTCTTTTACAGCAGCTAAATGCAAAATCCACAGGAGTTTTACTCAATATCCTCACAGAGGGAAGGGTACAGGTGCAGGTGCTGTAGCAGTGTAAAAGATCCTTCTTTTAGAGCAGCAACAGCAGTTCTAAACGTGGTTTGCATTGGTCCTGTGCACACAGGAATTTGTGACTCTGGAGTGACTCTTATCTGTGGAATCTCCTCAGTACAGGTGTCCCTCATCTGAAAGCAGCATGTCTTCAGCTTCTTTTGAGACCCTTACAAGCTATGCCACATTCAAATGTAAATACTTAATAACCAAAGCTTAAGGATCATATGATTCTTTAGACAGTAAATCTGGTGGGTCAGAGTTGTACACATATTTGGCAGATTATAGGTTTACGACTGGCAGATAATCTTTAAAATAACTGTGGCTTTACTCCTTTTGTTAACTAATTAAGAAAAGAGAAAGAACTTGAAGCTGTAATTAGAGCTCTTAAAACACATATTACTCCCTGAATGGTCTATACAAGTAGGATAAATGTATAATTAGGAGCTTTCACCAAACATTATTAAAGCCAGTCATGTGTCCCAAGCCATCAAAGATTTATGTGTGCAGGAGATTGAGAGTAAAGTCAGTATGAAGATGTGGTAGAAACCACATCATACATTTTGTCTGTTGGACTTGGTGTTCTGAGAGGTCTTTTCCAACCTAAACGATTCAGTGGTTCTTATGATAAACAATTAACTCCAACCATTAAAGGTTTTTTTCAGATGTAAATTCTGGAAGGATCGTGGCACATCCAAATCTTTTCGTGTTTGGTGACACTAGTGGCAGTAATGAGAGCAGGTCCCGTGGACCCCATGGTCTGTCACTGTTGTTCTCTATGGCCTGCTGATAGTTTAAGAAACGTAGAAGTTGGTAGGTAGAGTGTTTTATTCCTTATTGGCACATCCCCAAGGCATAAGGATTTGTATCCCTTCTGAAACTCACTTCTGGTTTGAGGAATTGGGTTTCTTTTGCATAATGGCTAGAGGGTGTTTTTCCTTCCACGTATTTAGGAGATGGGAAGACGAGAGCAGGTCCATTGACCTTTTGTACCTCACATTCATAGGTACGAGTGCTTTCTGTGTGCATTGATTTCTGATGATGTCATCTCTTGCAGAGAAATTCCCAGGAAGGTTGTGGCAGTTCTGGGTCTCTGCAGCCACCATTCTTTCCATATGTTGATGGTTTATTGTGTACTGGAATCTTCCCTGGCTTGTGTCTCCCTGGCCACACAAGTTGGAGAAAGGGACTGGAAGCCCTTTTGCATCTGGAATTGCTGCTGGAGCTTGTAGCAGTCTCATTGTGTGGTTCAGCTGTCCCTGTCCAGTGCCACATCCAGGCTGGTGCAGTGCTACTCCTTGGCTGTGGCTGTGGAATCTCGGCACGGCCGTGGAGCAGCACTTTGGGCTGACACACGGGCAAGGAGGGGGATTCAGGCCATGCACTCATTCCAAAAAATGCATTCCATCTCTCCAAACCAGGAGATGTTGGCAGCTGTCATGGAGGCACAGACAGTCTCTGACATGACTGCTTTCCAGAATTAAAGACAAATTAATTGCTTGCTCTAATAACGCCTTGTTTCAAAAAAACTTCCGTTTCAAGCATTTCGTTTTAGAAAAACGCTATTGAGGTGATAAGTGTTGAGGCTGCTGGGGTTAACCTATGGGGAAGGAATTAGCTCAGGTTCTGAAAGCTGACTCAGGTATTTTCAGTTTTCCTGCCAGAGACCTACTTGCACAGATGAAGAAATTACAGAAGAGTTCCCAAGTCATATAGAAAAAACCAAACTTCTTCAATATATATCGATTTCTGCTTGGGGAACAGTGAAATTCAGTTAAAGTCTGAGCTGCCTGTTCTGCTTTTGAGCACAGACAGAATTGGGCTGGTGTCAGCCCTTTTTGTCTTATTAAACTCCTGAGAATCTTGAGGTAGGACATAAATGGATGGGGGAAAATCCAGTGCAGAGGAAATGGCAGAGGTGTCCTGCTCCAGCTGTGGAGGAGAACAGAGTTTCCTCTGCATGTGGAATATCTGACTTTGCTATGTGTTTGTGCAGGTTGTCGTGTCCACGTTCTTGGAGAGGAAAAGGGATGTTCCTATGGCTGTATGTGTATACATGTACACAAAAAATAGCAGTTGTCTGCATGCACTGCATTCAGAGTGGTTTTGGGACCAGTTTCTGAGTGGTTCATGGAATGCCTGTGGTCCCAATGAGCAGCAGCATAAGAATTTTAGAGTTGTTGTGTTGTTTGTGTGTTTTTCTTCTTATATAAAACAAAAAGACAAGGCCCATCATGGACTGGGACCACTTTTTGTCTTGGGGAGCTGCCCAGCTGTCCCTCTTCAGAGACAACTAAAACATAAGTTTTGAGTGACTGATTAGCCATGGAAGATCCCAGCTCGTTTTAACAAATTAGTTTTGTCATGTAAGTTCCAACAGGGTGCATGCTAGCCAAAGACCCCGAAGAACTGCTACGAAGAGGTATTAGCTCTTTAATCCTAGATATAGAGCTCCAAAACCAGGCACAGTATAGAACCAACTATAAATAATTCCCTAAATTGTTCTATGTTTTTGTATGTTTAGCCTAGTTATCACAACTTAATGGCTGCATGGTCCATAGTCTTGAATATCTGATCTCAGAAGGGCAATACTATTGAGGTCTTTATGTGGATTATGCTTTTTAAGACTGCTTTTATTCCCAGAAGAAGTCCAGAATCTCATGACTTAAGTGTGAATACCACTGCTTCAAAGAACATACTTTAAATATTTAACAGATATTTGGAGTGTGTCAGCATGGGATAAGCCGGGGAGGAGGATTTGAGGAGGAACTGAGAGAGAAGAGTGAATGTGTTACTTGTAGCAGATGATTTCATTGTATTGGGCATCTGATTCCCTGGTATTGATGAAACAGAGTCACTCTGCCACAAAAGGAATACTTGGTACAGTGTTCCTGCTTTGTTCAAGAATTGTAAGAGGAACCTTCTGACAACATTGTTTGGAGGAAATTCCTGTCCAGTGCATTCATTAGGAGCGATACTGGCTGGTGAGCACAAAATGGTGTCATTTTTCTATGGGTGTTTCCAATTTGAGGAACATCCAGTGCATTTACAAACTTGTCATTCTCCAGGTGTAAGTAGCATTGACCATGCTCATCCCAGGCAGGTGACTACTTTGCCTGTCACCCTCTCTGTGATCCACATCCAAACCTCCTCAGAACCCACAGCCAGCCTCCAGTTCCCTGCTTTCTAACTTTGCATGACTAAGCCTTTCAGCACGTTATAAATACTGTTGCTCATTCCACATACATTGGTTACCTGTGCACCAATGACTGCCAGCATATTTCTGCAGTGGAGTGGTTGAAAGTTGGGTAATTGGCATAAATTCAATCACTTGAGTCACAGTATTGCCCTTTCTGCTCACACCCACGTGCGTGAGTTGCATATGTGCAGCTTTTGGGAGATGTATGAATGCGAGCAGCACTGCACACACCCTGCCAGCAAACCAGGAACTTGTATTCCCCCGGAAAACGGGTATTGCTCCAAAATTCACACCAAAATATGAGGAAGTGAATAGGACACAAAAGTATTTTGTTTTCGTGGCTATTGGAATCCTCAAAATACTCTTTTTAACCGGGGATTACAGTGAGGAAAACAATGCAAACACGTCAGTGGTAGATTTTTGTCTGCTGATGGATACATTTATGACTGAGGCACGTGGCTTGGTGTCTGCATGGCATTTTCCATGTTTGTGAATGAGAGTTGCACTCGAGCTTGGCTTTGCTGTAGGGCACAAAATCAGTCATTTCCCTTGATTTTTTCCTATCTGAAGAAGGAGAGTCAGTAATTGCTCATTATTCCCAAAGCACTTTCATGTTTAAGGACATATCATAGGCATAGAATCACAGACTGGTTTGGGTTGGAAGGGATCTTAAAGCCCATCCAGTTCTACTCCCTGCCATGGGCAGGGACACTTTCCACTGTCCCAGGGTGCTCCAAGCCCTGTCCAGCCTGGCCTTGGACACTTCCAGGGATCCAGGGGAAGCCACAGCTCCTCGGGGCACCCTGTGCCAGGGCCTGACCACTCTCACAGGGAAGAATTTCTTCCTAACATCTAATTTAAACCTGCCCTCCTTCAGTTTAAATCCCTGCTGTTCTTCTCACAAATGATCTATAGAATAATGACAGTAAATTGAGGATTTGTAGAGGTTACATTTGTATAAATGGATTTTCCTGTGCTTACAACTTTCAGCATTGACTGTTTCATTTCTGTCCCTACAATTACTTGTGGGTGTAGCTCAAGCTGCTTAGATGGCTGAGAACTTGCTTGTGCTCATGTATCAGGTATTCAGACATCAAAGCATCATGTCTTAGCCTGCACTCAGCAGCACCCAGAAAACTGCAGGGGCAGTGAAAAAGGTTAGGTTGAAAATCAGGTCCTTGCAGTTCACGAAAGCGTTGTTTGAAATGGACCATTGAGAAAATTCTATTAGATAAACAGTTCCTTTTTGTCCGTTTTAGATTGTGTGTGCTGAATGTGGAGTATGTCCTCGTTCTGTAGGACTGCCCTCTCCCCAGAAAGGCAGGCAGTTCCCTGGGCAGCTGAATGCCTCCTCCGTGCCCCTGCCCTGTGTCATTCCCTGCAGCTCCTGCTTATAGAGCACATGGATGTTCCTGGTGTTCCCAGTAAAGCTCAGGTCTCCTCTGAGGGTTGTGGGGAGGTGTCTGCTGCTGCTGTTCAAGGCAAGTGGAGTGAGATCGGTGCTTAGCACCTTTGAAAGATTCCATTATTCCGTAGCTTTTAATGAAGGAAGACCTTTAATTTGGTGGATTGCAGGTTCAGCTCTTTCCCAGCCTTGAAGAGCCTTTAGGATTTCACAGTCAGAACTTGTCCTTGTTACGCTGGGGAGGGTGGGTTGTGCTTGGCAGGAGTTGCTGTTTCTGGATCCCAGAGCAGGGTTTGTTACACTCACCCACCTCCCCAGACCTTCCCAACTCGAGCTTAGCAAGAGTGAACTGGGACCTGGGAACAAACTGGGGGTCTTCTGCCTCTTTTAGAATATATTCTTGAGTGTCACTGAGTAAATGTTTTATTATTACTTTCCTTTCATGCCTATAAATCTTCACAAAAAATATAATCCCTTTCTTCTGGGCAAGAGACAAATGAAACAACTCCGACGTTCTAAAAAATAAACACAAACAGGAGGATCGTTTTCCAGTCACATGGATTTGTATTTCCCTGATTTCACAGATTTGACTGTTGTCTATCCTGAATTTAAAAAGCCAGAGGGGGACCTGCTAATGTTTATATTTCTTTTCTCAGTATTTCTGGCTCCTTGTGCTCTCACGGGGTTTGGTTGGCATTGGTGAAGCAAGTTACTCCACTATAGCACCAACCATCATTGGAGACCTGTTCACCAAAAACACGAGGACGCTCATGCTGTCTGTTTTCTACTTTGCAATTCCTCTGGGCAGGTAAGTGACACGCAGGTTCTTTAATCTGGCTTTGGATTTTCTCTTAAATAAACTCACACAGATCTGAAATTGCTAATGGTGATAGTTCTTGACTTTGGCTGGAATGATTTAGACAGGAAAATATTGTGAGCAGTGACTAATTAGTTGCAGGAATTAGGTTCTTTTTTGGCCCTGTTACTGGTTCATGTGTGACTTTTGGGAACTAATGGGAAGTTTGTTGTTGGTTTGTTCAGGTTTTTTTCTACTTTTTTACAGCAATGGGGTGGAAATGGAATAAAAAAATTTTAGCTGACTTTTTCTTTCAGTTGAGATTCCTTATCAGCCCAACACAGTATCTGATTGTTGGGACAGGAGAGAATCTGTCATTATTTTTACTTTTTAAAATAATGGCTGACCCTCTATTGTGAGATTGTCGGCAGGGTGGCTTTGCATAGTTTGCATACCAATTCCTAGAGCTGGACAACATCCTGTGCAAAAGGGGCATTGAGGGTTCATTTCCAGCGGGGAATACATGGGCAGCATGTTCCAAACTCAGAGAAAAGCTTCTGGTGGTGCATTTTACAAGCTGGAACACTTACCCGTGAGATAAAACTCACAAACATCCTTTTGCTCTTGAGGAAAAAGAGAGAAACAGATCCTTAACTGATGAAAAGAATATTTTGCCAAGAGGACCAGGGATTCCAAGTATTCACATCGAGAATTCAGTGAACTAGAAAGAAATTACAAATCTTCATCCTGTTGAGGCTGATTCTGGGTCTTCATTATCTCAATATCCAGCAGCAGCACGGATTACCAGGCCATGGAGGACAGGACAAGGGCTGTAAACTGAAAGAGGTTTTTCGATTCGATATTAGGAAGAAATTCTTCCCTGTGAGAGTAGTGAGGCCTTGGCACAGGTTGCCCAGAGAAGCTGTGGCTGCCCCTGGATCCCTGGAATGTCCAAGGCTGGGTTGGACAGGGCTTGGAACAACCTGGGATAGTGGAAGGTGTCCCTGCCCATGGCAGGGAGTAGAACTGGATGGGTTTTAAGGTCTCTTACAACCCAAACCAGTCCGTGATGATTCATGATTTGATTTTGGGGCCTGTCTGGGTAAAATGTCCAGTTGTGGGGAGGTTATAGGTGGCAACCTCCAAAGCTTAGCAGACTCTTCAGTAAAGGTGGGGGGAGCTCACTGTTGCCCCACTGTAATCCTGGCAACTTTTAGCCAAGGCAATCTCAGCAACAAATGTAGCAGTTTTGAGAAAGGGAATTTACTTTCAGTTCACGTTGAGAGAAACGTGGCTCTGTTCACCTTTAGTCTCTTGTGACACATTTTTTGTCTTACGTGTGGCTGAAGGTCTCCCATCAAACTTCTTGCATGTTCTTGGTTTTATCTTCCAAGCTAATAGAAAATGGTCTCTTTCTGCATAATTAGAACCAAGTACTATTAAGTGGCAAGAAAAAAAATCTAATGATGGAATATGGTCTGTCCTTGAAGGGCACTTTTTAACTGAAAGCTTGAGCATAAAATTGTTTAACATTCATATTAGCACAGAGAAAGGCCTCATGTGGACATGAAATTGGGAAATAAATTCTTCTTGAGTATTTGTTTCCATCCACTGTAGATTGAAAGGTCAGCTGTAAACTTCCAAATTTCCATCAGATTTGGACATTTTTAGATCAGCAGTGCTGGGTACAGTCACATATTAGCCACCATCTGCTTCAATCCTCATGTTTCTTCCTGTAGGACAGGAGAGCTGAGGACACACAGTTGGTTGTGCCTCTCTTTGCCTTTGTCTAAGAACAGCTGTGACTGTGGCACACTTAAAGCTCTGACCAAGCCTTATCTTGGCCTTTCTTGCAGTGGCTTGGGGTACATCACTGGCTCGAGTGTGAAGCAGGTTGCTGGAGACTGGCACTGGGCACTGCGGGTAAGTCCCTCTTAATGACACATCTTAATGAGAGTTGCTTGGTTGATTGGTGTGAGGAAGAGTTCCGAGCACAATGGCTCAACCTGTTATTATATCTGGAAGGTAAAGGATTGGAAATTACATCTGTGGGTGTGAAGTGCATGGCAGATGCACTCTCTGAGCAAAGGGGAAAGGTATGTGGGCTTGGCTTGTGGGACTTGGTGTTTTCTCTGCTTGTGAGCAAGAATTTTCCAATCACTGTGTTATCAATCAATCAATCATGAATTCTTGATGGGGACGGGAAGACAAGGCATTTGCCTTAAATCAACTCCGCAGTCTTTCAGTCCCCTGCTGTCAAGAAACTCCGAGAATGGCTTCCTGCTTTGAGGAAAAAACACTTTGTCCCAGTTTCCGCTTGTTTTTCTGCCCTGAGACAGTCGGTTTCCTTCTATTTTAACCTCTTGGGACCCTGATAAATGGGCTGAAAAGATAATCCACTCCAACCACATACTCACAAACAGTTTCTGCACACAAAGATGTCTTGAAAAAGCTGAGAGGAAGTGGCCCAGCAGAACTGGTTTCTGACCTTTGGTGCTGTGGGTGGCATGTGAAGTGCATTCTCCAGCTCTGGCACTTCATGGAGACCATGAATCTCATGAAGCTCAGGCCAACACCGTTTGTAACAGCAGGTGATGAAACACAGGGGTTCCCATCTGAAGCAAACATGCCCTCTGTGACACAGGCCATGCCCAGGGTAAGCAAAGCTGGGAACATCACCATGAGTGGTTCATCTGCAGCTGGGAGAGTGGAGGGCAGTTTCCAGGTGTGCACCTGGAGTGCAAAGTGCAGTAGCCTCCCACCAAGAGGGTGCTGCCTCATTAGGCAGCAGAAATGGAGTGAGAACCCCAAAGCACCTCCTCTGGCCAGTGGGCTTTAACTGGAGCGCTCTTGGAAAACCCAAACCTGTCTGTCAAACCCAGATGGTTAATTTGTGCAAAGAGATCATCACTAGCACTTTTCAGGTGGTGTCTGCACAGTTAGCCTGAGAAATCCAGTCTGTCTGCAAGCCTGTACCCCTTACAGGTCATGATTTCCACTATAAGTGACACATTGGTGCAGGATTCCATGGTTGCACAAAATTGGGGGAATCTGATGAGCTGCACACATCTCTGGTGGTTGCTTTGGACACCATTGTTCAGTTTTTATAGTCACACCACACATAGAAAGCTTCCAGACATCAGAGTAAAGCAGTTTCTGTCCCTATGGCAATTATCGTGCTCTTGCAAGATGGGAATGCTTCCCCAAGATGATGCTTTCCTCTGTGATCTCCTGTGGGCTCCAAATGCAGAAGAGGTCAGGAATAATCCGTGCTTCAGTGGGCTGAAAAAGACAGAAGGACATGTGGGCAAGTGGTAGCTTTGTCTCTGGATCTAACAATAAAACAAGTGTTTCACTGGAGCATTACTGAGTGTTCTGGTGGGTACTTAAGCTTTTAGATAAAAATCAAAGAGACTTGAAATCATCTGGCTGTAGAAAAAAAAAGCATTTCCAATATTTTTTACCAGTACTGTGTCTTGTGTTCAGCTGTCATAAGGATACTGTATCAGGCTTCATTGTATTCCTGGATGAGGGATTTTCCTGACTTTCCAGTTCTGAAATACTTCTGTCTTTTCTTCCCTGGAAGGATTGTGGGTTTGTCATCTTTGGACATGAAACACTGCTCCATGTGTAAAGGCCATTCTTAGGTTAATAATGAAAGCACTTTTTTTTTTTTTTAGAACAGGAATTTATTTTTTAAATAGCATGTCTAGATGAGATGATGGTTCAGTGAAATCCATGTTCCTATTTTCCTGATGGAGCTATTTTCCATTCTGACAATAATGGAATTTCAGTGTCAAAACAAGAATAGTTTTTATAGCTTGCAAAACACTGTGGGATCTTTGTATTTTTGCCTAGTGCTTGGGAGAAAGGATTGGGTACTGGGAAACCAAGCCCTTGAATATGTTGTTTTCCTGTCTTCCAGCCTGAATTTTTAATGTTTCTTGGTCTATTGTACTGAGGTGACCTGAGGAAGATGCCTGAAAATGGGAATCCATTGTGGGTTAGCTGGAAGAGGGATGTATGTCAAGCATGGGTTTTCAAAGCCAGCATGTTCCCCACATCCAGAAATCTTTCAGCTGGTCTCATTGCCTTTAAAAGGCTTCTGCCCTCACCCAGAAACCAGCTGCTCTCTCAGCCCAGCTAGTAGTAGGTCTCCAAAGAGTTAAACATCACTGAGGAATCATGTTTAGATAAATCTTGGTACTTATTAAGACAATGGACTGCCTTAATCAGAGTATTTTCAAAGTTGCATGTTTCCATAGTGAGATAAGAGAGTCCGGGGAATGACATGGAGGAAGGAAAGGAGCAGATGCCTCGATGCTCACAGGTTGTGACTGGCTGTGAGGAACAGTCACCGAAACCAAATTGATGTATTCTGCTTCTTCCTGACTCCTGTGCTAATTCCCTGCTCCTTTCTTGCAGGTATCTCCACTCCTGGGAATGATAACAGGGACACTCATCTTGATATTTGTGCCTGCTGCTAAAAGAGGAAATGCTGAACAACTTGGGGGGCAGCTGAAGGCTCGGACTTCATGGCTGCGAGACATGAAAGCGTTGATTAGAAAGTAAGAGCACTAGTGAAAACCATGTTTTGCCTCTAATGTTTAATTGGAACATCCAGTTGTCGGGATTCAGCATGGTGAGCCTGGAAAGTGACGACACGCAGGGAGTTGCAGGAAGTTTAGTCTGTGGACCTAGGAAAGAAAATCACACTTACATGAGGTATCGACTGCTGTGACAATGGTGGATTCCAAGTTTTGCTCTAATCTTTCCAAGACTGACATCTAAGAAAGTGTCTGCTTTGTTTGGCTCATACTTCACACAAATCAGGGCTTTTGAAGTGTAGAAATTGCTGTGTTCCTGTATTAATTGTTGTGCCACTGTTGTTCAGTGGCACAATACGTAGATCCTTTTTCTTCTTTAAAAAAACTGTTCTGCTGAGGGGAAAAAGAGAGTTTTAGCAATTTAAGAGAAAAAAACACACAGAAGCTTGCACTATGGCAAGTTTAAATATATGTGTTTATACAGCTATGTGTGACTGAATCCATGAGAACTGAATGTGCTTGGGCACATGTGTGCATAAAGGTTCACATGCTCATGAGTGTTTAAGCAGCTGCACTTCCTTCCAGAAAGCTGGTCTGTGAATGTGCAAATACTTCCACTTGTGAATTCAGGGCTACCTTGTAATTCTGGTGGGAAACTTGTGATGTCCTTCATTTTTAGAACTACTGGCTAGAATACCTCCCTGGTATTGTCTTCCAGTGTCAAAGGACTATGAAAAGTGATGATAGATAATTTATCAACATTTCTATGTTACTGCTTTGGGCAGTTTATGTAAGTGGTAACCGTATGGTGGCATGGATGGGGAGGGAGAAGTGAAACTGCTCATCCAGGTAAACAGAGGTGACATTAGGGTGAAAGCCCTGTAGTTCAGTGACCAGGTACTGATTGTCTTCTCAACCACTCCCATGAAAAACAGCCCCGTGAAGCATCTCTGACCAGTTCAATGTATTATCATCATCAGTGGAGCATCACATGGGAATATTCCATGTTTCTTGTTAACCATTCCTTTGTACCTCATGTTACCCTTACTTTGGCAAAGGGAGGTGGCAGGTGTTGGGGGAACACTGGGCTTTGTCACTGAAGCACTGGCTCCTGCGTGGGGCTCCTGCTTTTTCACTTTCCCCACTAAACTTTCTCTTGGTTTTGTCTGCACAGCCGCAGCTACGTGTTCTCATCCTTGGCCACCTCAGCTGTCTCCTTTGCCACAGGGGCACTTGGCATGTGGATCCCCCTGTACCTTCACAGAGCACAGGTCGTGCAGAAGACAGCAGAGACCTGCAGCTCCCAGCCCTGCGGCACCAAAGATAGGTGAGAGTCAGAGTCGGCTGCTTCACGGAGGGGGAGAGGGGGTGGGGGCTTATTTACCAGAGGAAACAGGCAAGTCCCACAGAGACAAGGTACTAGAATGTCTGTAATTTCCTCTAGGTCCTTGCAACAATGATAGGAAATGCTGGGATTGTAAACTAGGTTTTATTTCTCTTCTTCGTTGCATGAAGTCAAACCAAGGGAGAATCAGTGACCTCAGCTCTGTCTTAGTTCCCAGGCTGCAGTGCAGAGTAGAAAAGAGAAATTCCTCTAAGGAGGATGTTTGGAGAGCTGAGAATTTGGTTTCTTAAGACCCATCTGTGTTAGCAGCAGAATAAGCTGGCAGGTTGGGAAGCCCCAGTGGTGGCTGTAATTCAGAGGTTGGAATGGTTCCCCTAAAGCTGCAGGGACTAATCCTGTTTCTGTGTGAGGCAGGACTTCCCTGTTTCATTGCTCTGTAATCTGCTGTGTGTGCTGAGTTTTGCTGAAGAATGTCCCAGAGATCTGGGACTCTTTGGGACGAGTGGTTGGTGTTATACAGTGGTTTGGGGTTTCAGCCCTGGTTATGGGTTATCACTTGCAATACATAAGCTACGAAAAGTAATTCTTCATTTTGTGATTTACCATGGTGGCACAAACCAAAAAAATGCTATAAAAGCATCCCTCCAGGTGAATAAAAGATATAAAAAATTTACTTTTGTCAGAGCTTTTGCTTTTTAGCTCATGAGAGAAAATAATATTAGGAAAACCTTCTTGCCATAGCCGAGGTAATCCCATGTCAAGTAAAGTAGTTAGTGATGTGGAGTCCCATCAACCAGAGTGTCCAGCAGGCAATCCCAGGGTGTTCTGCAAAAATAGAGTGAGCAAAACACACAGCTCCAGCCTGACTGCCCGTCTGCTGTTTACAGAGAGAAGTTCTCCCCTCCTTGATGACACCTCAGTTTTGAACTGCCCTCAAGCTACTCTAATGTGGTTGTCCAAGACCTTGTAATCCTGCACATATAATGTGGAGAATCCTCCTGGCTCTTTAAATTGAAATTAACACATTTCAAATGTGTAACCTAACAGCAAAAAGCTTCTTTGAAGTGGCCTGAAAGGAGTTATAAAGTCAAAGTATGTTGGAAATCACTGGTATTTAAGAGTCTTATTAGGTTTCCTTGCCCTGAAGCTTCCTGGTGCCTGTCCGTGATTTCTCCTCACATGATCAATGTATAGGTTATTAATTAGTTCTGTGTATACATAATTAGCTGTTCAGGGCACTTTGTAGGAATTTCGGTTCCACCCAAGGAAGCAGTGTGAGCCCTTGGCACCCCTTTGCCCATGGATCAAAGCCTGTGTACAAGGATACATTTCATATGCTGTGTTTTCCTTAATTGCAGGGGAAGAGGGCTAAAATCATTAGCATTTGTTTTATTTAAAATTTGCAAAGCCAATGTGCAAATTTCCATTAGTCAGTTTTACCCTAAGAATTTGTCCAAAAACTTTGCCCATTTTGGGGAAAAACTCCAAAAAAACCCCAAAAAAACAAAAAAAACCCCACCTTTCTCTTATTTTCTTTGCTTTTTGGTTTTTTCTTAATAGTTTGATCTTTGGAGCAATCACTTGCTTCACTGGCTTCCTGGGTGTAATCACAGGGGCAGGAGCAACCAAATGGTGCCGGTCGAAGACGCAGCGAGCTGATCCTCTCGTGTGTGCCGTTGGAATGCTGGGATCAGCCATCTTCATCTGTCTGATCTTCGTGGCTGCCAAGAGCAGCATTGTGGGAGCCTATGTGAGTATAAAATCCTTTCCATATGCCAGCCCCACCAAACTCCTTACACGACTGTGTGCACTGTCCCCTGCAGAAAGCCTGGGATGTTTTCTTGCCTTTGCCCTTCTGAATGTCCTTTTTGCCTCTTGGCATTCTGGCACTAAGTGTTCCTGATATCTCCACTGCTTGTCCCTGCTGCCATCAGGATTCAGAGCTCCAGTGGAAACCCACAGCCTTTGGGCTGTTCTGTCTGCACCTCAATCCACACCTTTAGAGCTCTTGCATAATGTTTTGGTACAGGAAAATTGTGCACTTCCCTTGCAGTGAGGGTATTGTAGCAGCAGTGGTACCAGATGACAATTACAGTGTAATTTGTCTGTGGACAAGCTTTTGGCTCCCTTTCAGAACCATTCATTTCCATAACTAGGTGGATTGCAGCAGGCCAATATTAATTACCCAGTAATCTCAATTTGTTATCTGTGTTACCACAGCCCCACCATAGCCCAGCAACCTACAGCACTTGGTGCTGCACAAATGCAGATTAAAATATGGCCCCTCCCTGAGGGCTTATAATTGAATTATATAAAAAGATGTCAGATAGATCCAGATAAATAGAATGGTTTGGGTTGGAAGGAACTTTTGAAGGTCATTTAATCCAACCCCCTGCACTGTGCAGGAACACCTTCTGCTGGACCTTGTTGCTGAGAGCCCCCTCCATACTGGCCTTGAATGTTTCCAGGAATGAAGCATCCACCACCTCCTGGCCAGCCTGTGCCAGTGCTTTACCACCTTTGTAAAAAACTCCTTCCTTACATCTCATCTAAACCGACCCTCTTTTAGTTAGACTGAATGGAAAAGGAAAAGCTCAACTATAATAATCCAGTCTTGGGCTAGAATCTTGCTTTCAGTAGGGAGGAAAAATCCAGTCACTGAACAAGTCTCTGGTTCCCTTTTAATTATCAGAAGGCGAGAAGCCTGGGACCTGGGAGAAGTTGATGAAGGGAAAACACGAGATGTTTGGAGTAGTGGGATCCCTTCCGAAAGCCCACCCTTCACTTCCACACAGCAGCACATGTTCACTCAGCAAGGAGAATTCATCTAAAAGTAACCAGCCAACTGTTGTTCCTCATTTCTCTGTATTTCGGGCACTGGCCTGGCCATGGTTATTTGCTGAGTATTTCAGCAGCTGCCACAGTTATGGGGAAGCACAACCAGAAAGAGTGGAAGTTCCCAATCGTTAAGACAGAGCCAAGAATACCTCCTCTGGCTAATTAAGATTCAGGTCTCTGGTTTGTGTCCATGATCTAACGTTTGAATTGGCAGAAAAATGATCACCTCAGACAACTTGTGAGAGGGTGTTACTGGCTGGTGAATCATTAACCCTCCTTTCATTGATCTATCACACCCCTCACCTGCTCCCTCCACCTCTTTGTGCAGAGCTGTGATTTTCTCCTTTCTCAGACCTAGTGACAGACATGTTCATTTGTGGTGTTCAGTCTCTTTATACAGAGACTTTCTAGGCTAGAAATGCTGTTTTCAAAAATTGTCCAGCAGAAGGTGGCTATTAGTCTCATTTTTATCTTTTTTTCTTTTTTAATAGTCATGTGACTATTCTGCATTGTTTAAGTATATAAATATAGATGGTACTATTCAAACAATCCTAGAAACAATTTATTTTATTATGGATGAGCAGTAAATCTAATAAAGAGTCAGTGATTTGCAAAGGAAGTTATAGCTGCATGTGGAGGGGGTATGAGGAAAGTGAGCCTGTTTGTGATGCTGTTAGGCTGAAGCAGGAAGCACTGCCTCTCCATAGCCCTAAATATACTCTGCTGCTGGAAACCTGGTGCCCAGAAAGAGAGGACAGGTCTGTGTTGGAGCTCCCAATGTCTCATTACACCAGGTATTATTATGGCTACCATACTGAATTGACTTTCCAAGGCAAGTTTCTAACACAAACTCTTGCTTTTCCGTGCCATTCAGAGAGCTGTTGCAATCTTGCAGACTTCCAGAGTGTTTAATTCCCTTCTTTTTCAGTAGGAGACCTGCACTGCAAGGTTGCATGGTGTAGCAGTTTCTCATTGCTCTTTGTTTTAAGTCTCATGGGTCCATAATGAAGGAGAGAGTGTTCTGTGAGTGGTGGACAGAATGATGGGCTAGGTTACCTTCCTTATCTCAAAATCCATGATAAAATCTCCTTTTGGAAACAACACAGTAAAATTTATGGGTTGATTTTCTTGTCTCAGATGTGTTCCTTGACAGCTTGTCCTGGCTCACATCCTCAAGTTCTGTGTCTGTGAAAGGCAAGGCAATGTTCTGGTCTGTCCCCCATTATGGTGGTGTTTGCCAACCTTCTGTACTGTGACTGTCCTTAGGTTTCTGGCATGGATCACACCATGGATCACACCATGGATCACATGCAAAAATTGACAGTGAATGTTTTTGGAACCCTCATAGGCTCAGAGCCTTAAAATTTTCACTTCCAAGCAATTAGGTGGGTCCCTATGAGATAATGTTCACTCTCACTGTGAGAGAGAGCTGTGGTGGCCAGCAGATCACCACCTCCCTGCTTTAGTTACCTGCTGAGAGCTTTAATGCTGACTGATACAGGCATCAGCTTAAATGAAGTATTCAGCACTCCAGCAAGAACCTGCAGAGCCCTTGCTCTTTGATTTCTTGGTTTTATAGGTTTTATTTTTTTGGAAAAAACCTGTATTTCCATTAACACGACCACCCTGTCCCTTACATGCTGTGTACTGTCTGCTCTCTTCTCCCCTGGACTCGTGTACTATTTCTCTCCTGCTCAGTCCTTTCTTGCAAGTGCTTTTGGTCCCTGGGGGCAGTTGCTATTCCCATTCTGCAGCAGCCACTCCCACCTGAGGCAGGTAGACAGATGACTTTTTTCCAGCCAATCTTTTCATACTGATCCAGTAAATTATTGGCAGTGGTAAAGTGGCTGGCAAGGTGAAAGAAAACAACAATTCTGTATCATTTAGCTGCACAGACACTTGCATTTCTCTCTTTTACTGTCTTGCTTGGCTGTATAGTCCAACCAGTTCTTACTCAGTTTTCCTTGCAGGGTGTGGATTTCTGTGTTGTAATCCAGCTCCTTAAAGCACCAATTTGCGTATCTGTAAGTCCCACTCTTTCTGAAACACGAACTCTTTGAAACTTGGTTTTCAAACCTGTCTCTGGAAACCCATTATCTGTGTGGCATCATCGTCTCACAGTGCTCAGACATTCCAACTGCAGATTTTACACTTGTTTAAATCTCCAAGTGACTGGACAGAGATGCTTTGCTTCGCCTTCCTTTTGACACTGTTCCAAACTCCTCAATTTCAACATCTATTTCAATTCCTCAGAGACATTTTATGATTTCGCAGAACCAGCAAATCCCAGGGTAAAACCTTGCTGGGGAGCTTTTACAGCATCTCAGTCTCAACCCCAGGGACTTTCTGTTGTCATGTTGTTGGTGACCTGCCTACTTCTGAGGCATCAGTATTGCCTAGCACTGAGCTGGAGTTAAAATTGCTCCAGATTCAGGAGTACATAAGGGTGTCTTACCCACCATTTCAGAGAGAAATACAAATAATGAAGATATCACCAGACACACCCTTTGCAAACAGTCATGGAGGGTGTTTGTAACTTGCTTAGAACTTGCTGTGAGAGCTGCTGGTGTGTCCACTCTGAAACCTACTTCATTTATCATTTCTGGGAATCAGAACTTGCTAACTGATCATATAAACAGAAAAGCACAGATGAGCAGCTGGACACCAAATGGACATGGTGAGATGTTACACAGCACAGCTGGAGTCAGAAACAGAGGTGAAGTCTCAGTGTAAAATGAGGCTTCAAAAAGTGTGTGAGGAGTCAAAACCATGAGCTGTTATCTGTTCTGGGGCTGCCCTATTTGCTGTAAGCATCCCTGGAGTCTCTCTTCTGCAGAAATGCCACATATCCTCACATGCCCTTTGCAGTGGGTGAACTAATTTTTACAAACACCCATCAGCAGCTGAAGGACAGACATTTTTTAATGTCAGTATCCTCTATCCTACTTTTTGATCTTCCTCTTGTTCCTCTCTTCGTTTTACCTGTACTCACCTATTAATCTCATGTCTCGTGGATTGGTTGAAATATACATTCATCAGCTCAGAACTGGTGTGCCCTGAAGTTTGTAGCATTGCAGTGATTTATTTCAAGGACTTGTGCTAAATTCCTGCACAAGGGACAAGTTTTACTTGCTGCCTGTAACAATTCAAATGTGTGCAGTTCATATCAGCTCAAGGCAAGCAGTTGCCTGTTTGCAGTGCTGGGAGCAGGCAGGGCACATCGCTGCTGCATTCAGAAGTGTGATTCCATCCTTCCCAAGCTCAAGTCAGTCTCTCCAGCCACAGAACCCCAGCAGCAGCAGCTGCAGAGCTGTAGCAGGACAGATTTCAGGGCAGCTCTGCGTATGGTATCCACAGCACACTCAACTCCTGCCAGCACCTTGGTTTACTGGATGTGTTCTTACCTTGGCAGTTGTCATTTCCAGTGAGAGCCAAGCCCAAGGCAGACCAGTGGGCAGTGGGAAAATGTAAACAGAGGTTTCCAGCTGGGCTGTAGTGACTGGCTCGGACACCGTCACAGAGGAAGCAGATCCAGTCACAGAAAAAGGGGATAGGGAGGGAAAATATGTGGGAAACAAAGACAATTTTAGAAACAAATAGAGGAAGCTTCTGTAGGTCAGTGTGTAATGCTTGCTAAATAAAGCAGATTATTCCTGGCGGTGACATGGTAGTCTGAGGGGCTTGGGCAATATCAACTGCTGTGTTGGAAAGACAGCGGCAGTGGTCACATCATGTCACAGCTGCCACTCTTGAAGTTCTGTGGCTTGTAATGTCTCTTGTTGACCATCTCCACAGAGCCAAGGATCGTATTTCACCACAAGACACTGATGTTGCAAAGCCCATACTTAATTCCAGTCTTGACTGGACAGATCTTACCCGTGTAGTGCTGTCGGGGAGGCAAGGGATCCTCCACGGAGTGTGTAGAGAACCTCAGCTGGTTTGCTGCAGAGCTGAACACATAACTTGGTTCCCAGGAATGGAAGTCTGTGGTTTGGGGAGCTGTGGCCTTCTTGCCTTTTCTAACTGGCTTTTTAGAACAAAATGGTGCAAGTTGGACTTGATGAACTTAAAGGTCTTTTCCAACCTCAACAATTCTATGATTCTAAGTATGCAAGCCTGGGGCTGTCTCTTCATGCTGGTTTCTCATGTTCTTCTGAAATCAAATGTGTCAGCCTTTAATTTAGCTGCTCTGTAGGTCATACACTTAGTTTACAATAACATTTCAGGCCAACCCTCTAGAGCTCTGATACAACTATGGTTTGTTAATACTCAGGGTAAACCACAACAGCAACAAGGAGTGGACTGTGTAGGTATGAGAAAAATAAGCAACAAAGGAAAGTTTATGACAGGTTATTTTTCCTTTGAATGTCAAGTGAATAAATGTTCTCCTTTTTGTGTGTTTTGTTACAACAGATTTGCATTTTTATCGGAGAAACTCTTCTGTTTTCAAACTGGGCTATCACAGCAGACATACTAATGGTGAGTGCACTTTGGAACTGCATCTTTCCATGTTCAGAGCAGTTTGTCAACTTGCAAGAACAACCTGAAGTTCATAATTTCTTCCAGAAGTCCCTACTTCAGCCTATTCTTGTTTTTATTATTTTTGCTAACTGAAAAGTGACATAGGGAGAAAGGGACAAAAATGATTCTTCTTGTCCTTTGTTCTGAGCACCAAGGGAGAGATGTCCAGAAAAGACAACATTTCTGAATTCAAATAATTTCCCAAAATTTTAAGTGTTTGTGCAAAACCCCACATGCACAGAATTCAGGCAGCATTTCCTAACAGCACATTCGTGGGTTTTGTTATCAATAACTCAGCTTTGTTCTGCAATAGGAAATCCTTCCCTCCCTCCTCCTTCAACCACAAAGGCAGCCCATCTACCTACCATTCAACACATACACAATAGAAACCCACCTCTGGGAGAGCAGAGAGGAAAAGAAAGTATAAAGAACTTTTGGACTATGTCCACCTTGTCCAAGAGGAAACTGTCAGGGACTTTTCACCTCGTGTCCTTCATTTTCCATTCTTTCTCCACCACAGAGCTTTTTAAGTCTTTCAAATCAGCAAGCTGACCTCAGCAGCCCCATTTTCACATGAAATAGTCTGGACATTTGTTCAAGAGCTTTGCATGTTTTGTAGAGGCTTCCATCAGAGCCCATCAAACATAATATATGTTGAAACCCCGTCGTGAAGGAGGTGTTGCTTATTGTATGAAAAGAAAAGCACTAAGGCACAGAGCCATTACAGGACTTTCCCGAGACCTTTTGTCAGCTTGTTGACAGAACTAAAAATATAATCAGTCTGGCATCAGTAGAAAGCTCCCTTGACTTGTATTTGTTGGTTATGCAAACACCAGCGAGGAAACAATTGGGCTCAGTATTCTTAGATGTAAAGATAATGGTGTTATATTGATTCAGCAAAGAACTTCAAGCCTCTGCTTAAGTTCTGTTTATGTTGAAGTTCAAGGTTGTGTTTATATTTTAAAGTAGCTCTGCAGTTGCCATCACTGCATTGCCTGATGAACTTTCCATCTTTCACTCACTTGTGCAGAGAACGCTTTGAGAGGTGGGGTGGGGTGGTTAAATCCACTTCTGTCAGTGTGGGTAAAGCACAGAGAAACAAAGGTTGTCCGTGTACTCTGGTAGCACTGGATGGCTTTTAATTCCCAAGGTTCCTCCTGCAAGGTCGGCTGTGGTGGGACAGATCTCTGTGGGGCTTCCCCAGGATTTCCATGGGCTTTTGCAGCTTGTGCTGAGTTCAGGGCTGCTGTGGCCGTTCATGATGTGGTATCTCAACACTTGCACAGATGTGCAGCCTGGAGACAGCTGTGCTGAGGAAGAAATTACAGTACAGTGTCTGTAGTTGCTCATTCCTGCCTCCTGCCAGACCTTCCTGTCGCATCCTGCCTCTGGCTGTGGTGTTCCCAGGAGCAATCCCAGTTCTCTCTGCTCAGAATTAGTGGAAAGGTTTAAATAGCAGCTGTTTTCTACCCTCCCTAGCATTGGCCAGCACAGGTAAGGGCTCAGCTGAGGTGATCCCAGCTGCCAGGAGGGAGGATCCTGTCAGACATGTTCAAGGTCCTCCAGAAAATCTGTGGCAGAGACAGACCTAAAATTTGACCTGTATTGTCTCAAGGTAACCCCAAAAGATACTGTTCAGCCAACTGCTCTGTTATATCAAGGGTCTTAGGGATGCCATCATTGTCCCATTTTAATTACAGAGGTATTTTGTGTTGATTTCAATGTGACTTCAATATCCCGTAGCTTTTATAGGATTTGCCATCTGTCTTGCCAGCATCCTATAGTCAGTTGCATTTTGTAGAGATGCATTTGCAGTTATTTATATGTTGCTTTAGTGCAAAAGAGCTCCGTAAGAAATTATTGGAAATAATAGTTCCATTTTCCAAAACATGGGAAAGAAACTAAAGCCATATTAAAAATTGGATTTTGGTAATTGCTGCCAACTCTTCAGCTCACTGTTGTCTGCTCTGTTTAGGTAAATGAACTGAGTGTTGTATATAATGCCCAGCTTGATGCATTAACAGCACGAGTGGACCTGTGAAAGTTTAAAAGTAATAAATGTAAATGTCACTTAAATGAGGACAGGGCTGGGAGCAGATGGGCTGAAGAGCAGACAGATGACACAGGGGATGAGAGGGGGCTCAGACTGTCAATAGGTGAGAGCCAGGGCTACAGCCACGTTTGACACACAGCTCAGTGGGAAGTCCTTGCCAGAGAAAGGTGTGGAAATGCTTTAGTAGATGCACTTTAAATGTTTGGCAAATTAATTTATACTGATTACTATTTATTTGGTGTAATCAGAATTGTGTGTGTTCTTGCCTGAGGCTGGGAAGGAGTTTAAAAGCATTATTAGCATAAGCTTAACAACACATTTATCCTATACATAAATATTACCCTGTTTTCATGGATAAAAGCTCTCAATACTGGCTGAACACTCTTCTTGCTGATTTCATTATGCCAGGAGTGAGGCTTTTTGGAAACTGCATCCCAGATGATTCCTCACAGCTCTCCCAAGATTTACAGATCCCATGACTGCTTAAGAATTCTATTGGGCAAGTTGTTAAGCACCTCCAGAGGTTTTGCAAGTTTAATTTCCATGACAAAAAAAGGATGTTTGCTTATTATCTTCCAATTTAATTGTTGGCTCTTCCTCGCTCTGTGCTTGCATTGCATCTGCCACTCCTCCTGCGGAAGGGTCGGAACGCGGCTCCTCGGCTTCTCTGCTGCCCAAGGTGCTGAGTGCTGGCTCTGATGAACTGTCAGTGCTGCACAGTGCTCTGCACTGCCTGAGATGCTGCTCCAAATGCAAATTTCTACAAAACAGGTCTTATTCTCCTGAGCACAGCTCTCCGTATCTCCTCCCAGGCGCATGCTCAGATGGTGCGTGGGGAAAGGAGGGATGTTTTGTATGGAGCTTGCTAATTATGAAACAGATTTCATCAGCCATCTTTGCAAATTGGCCTTAAAATTACCAGAACCCCAAAGCAGCATTAAAACTGCCTCGTAACAGCAGTAATGAATGAGCTTCAGTGCAGCAGGCAAGTGTGTAACACTCTGAGACACGTGGAGTGTGTGGGACTTTGTGGGAATCTGGTCCTGATAGCTGGGGTTTCCTCCACAGCAGATCTCAAAAATAGAGATTATGGACAGGAGCTTGGAATTTTTGTGTAAGAGCCAGGAAGCAATTTAAAGTGCCTCTATTTCAATCACAGTCTGTTTAGGTCTTTGCTGAAAAAAGCCATCCTCCAGTTTATTCATAGTCCTGACATTCATGCAAAAAAATTGCTCTGCATAGTTCTGTTTTCTTTTAAAACATTAGTTCTTTCTAAATGGTCATGACCTGCCATGGAGGAGCTGCTTTGATGTTTTATTGTAGAGTCAAAGTCTTCCTTTGGGCTTGAAACAGGCATAGACTGATGCTCAGCTGTGCCATAGGCATGGAGGAATGTTGCTTTTATTCTGATTACCTTCCCTAAAAATAAAACCCAGTTATTTATTTAGTACAAAATGCTGGCCTATTTTTATAGCCAAAGATAAATTGCATTTCCAGAAGTTCTTGCTGTTGCTTCTCTGAGTGCCTCCACACAACAACACTCCAGGTGCTGCAGGTGAGATGTGAAGGCAGGGTGAGGAATGCCTGGGAATGAGGGAACACAGCCCACTCCAAACCATCCAAGGGCAGCTGGGCCAAGCACTGTAGGTGGAGGTGTTCTGCTCCATGGTGTTCTGGGGGCTGCACACCACAGCAGCCTCCTTTTACTTCATTTAGGAGTATTTTTTTTAGAGACTGTCAGCCTGGCTTTTGTGAAGGGTCTCTCTGGATCCCAGCCTTTCTCTTTTCTGAACAGCAGGGATACCTGGGCTATTTCCAGGTGCTGTCAGTGGCTGGAACAGGGTTAGTGCATGTTTTCTTTGTCTTTGGTGCTGAAAGAGGCTGGTGTGAATTGTCCTGACCCAGAAAGGGCAGCAGAGTGCTTGAGAGAATAGAGTTTCTATTAAAGCTTAAACACAAACATCAGAACTTATCTCTTTGGCACGCGGCCTTTTCCTGGGAGAAGGGTGATCTCTCCTTGGCTTTCCCCATGAACTTTTTTTCCAGACCAATTCTTGCTGGTTTCATCACAGGAAGGAGATGTCAGCAGTAATCCCTGGCCTTTCTGAACCTCTATTTAAAGAGCAGAGGTTTCCAAAGCTGCTTGGTCAGCCTCCCTGCCCATCCTCTGTGCCGCCTGCCTCTGAACCTGGAATCAGGGATGAGCCAGGGCAATCCCACAGGCTTCCGCCTTGGCTGCTGTGGCTCTCCCACCTCCACTTTCTGTGGGATGTCCAAACCAGGCCATGTATGGTTTGAATTTAGGTCTATTTTAGTATTGGAATGTCCATTTAGAGCTGTAATTTACTGCTGTCTTCCTAGAACAGTGGATGTTCACTACCAACTGCTTCCTGTCCATCAGAACAAAATGCTTTTTAAGTAGGGATAGGGTGGAGTATTTTTTTGTGTGTGTGTTTTGGAGGTGCTGGTTTAAGGGGGATTTTTTCTTTCCAATATCTTTTTCAAGAAGGTAATGTTCATTTGTTTGCTTCATGTTGGGTTTGTGCTTTGAGGGGGATGTTTGTCTCTTGACTTCCAGACTAAATATACCAAGTTTTAGCACTTTATGGTGTTTCAACCATCAATAACTTCTTCAGTTAAGCACTCTGAAAACTTGCTGGAAACTGTACTCCTACTTGCAAAACTATGTTTGCATAATATTAGACACATGCAAAATTGTGTTTAATATATGTATGCAAAATTGTGTTTAATATATGTTGTATTCATGTGCATAACTATTTATATATGCATGCACAAATATGATACAGGTATCATTCAGATTTCTTCCTCTAATTAGCATCAATTCATTGCCACTCCCTGAAAGTGGTACATTTTTAATAAATGTGCCATTTCCTTTGTCCTATTGATACTAAAGTGGATAGAGTACAGAACCAGGTATGCTTTCTTCTCCAGATTTGTTAACATAAACTTTACAGAAAGAAAAAAAATATTTTAGGTTTCCAATTCCCTGTTTCACATTTAGGCACAGCTCTCGAATTAGGGGGAATTTCACTTTATCTACTCGGATGCCCTTTCCCAAAGAGCTCTTGCAGAATGCTTCTCTACTGCCCCTGTGTGAACTGAGGCCAGGTGGGAAGGACAAAAATAACTCACTCTTAATTTTTCTTTTCTTCTGTCTGGTCTATCCAGGTTGCATCCATTATCTGCCTCTTTGGGGAGTGGGAATGAATTGTGGGGCTCTCCTACTGTTCACAGCCTGACCTTTAGCACATTTCTGTGTCTCTAATGAAGTTGAGAGCTAATTTTCCTCCTGGGATTTCTTTCCTCAAGCTGCGTTCTGAGTTCCTGGATGCAAAAGGAGGACAGGGCCTGACATCCACAGATCCTCTGGATCTGAGCATATCTTGCTCTTCTGTTGGACAATAAAAGTTGAAGAGGGTGCCTGCTTAATATGTGGCATCAAAGTGCATTAGCAGTGTGCATTTGCAGCTTTGTCAAAGCAGGGGTGAAAGGACTGGCAGGTCATTCTGACAGCACAGGGTAAAACCCTAAGGAAAAGCATTTAATCTAATTCTGCCCATATTTCAGAACTGTCTGTGCTTGGAACGAGATGGTACATGTACACAGGCAACAGTTCTCTTCTAGTGTGGATTTTCTCAATGCTCTTTCTTTAGGTTTTGGTTTTTATGGTAATTCTTTCCACTGCAGACAGGGCAACTCCCCTTCCCTGTGAGGAATTATTCAAGCACTGCAATGTGCTTTAGTCCTGTGCCCTGAGTGAGTCCTCCCTACCAGGCAGTTCAGGTAAAGGATCTCAGTGTAGCTCTGCCTGGGGACAGGCCAGTCCTGAAGTGTCACATTTAATTAATAAATGACTTTGGGAAAGGATTGCAAGAATCCTGGCAAGGCAGGACCTCTAAAGAAGGACTGAAGGCAGCCCATCAGAGAGAAAGTGGACAAATAAAAGGGATCATGGTCTCCAAAGAGCTGAACAAGAGTCATTCCTGTCAGAGCTGCAGGAAAAGGCACAATGAGATTCAGTGCTTACAGGCAGAAACAAAGCTCACTTGGATTTAGAGACCTATTGAATTCTTCATTACTTCCAGTCTTTAAATCAAGACAGGATCAATTTATAAACCAGGATATGTGGACTCGATGCAGATGTCCTTAGACAGCATCTTTAACAATTTATGCAAGAGACAATTACTTTCTTCTGCTTCTAAAAAGTGTATTATAAAATTAAGGTCATTCCACAGGACAGGGTGTTGCTGAGTTTTTTTCTTTTTTAATTTTTCATCCCCTTCCATGATTAGGGCTCTGTTATCTGTGAGCTCTGGTCCCTTCATGGGGAAGTAATTTGTGTTTGCCACTGCTCCTGTGTAATCTGACTGATCTGCATGACCTGGCTAAGGGTGTCATGTCCTATTAGAGGAGTGGAGACCAAAATACAGTATCTTGGCTATGGAAAATTTTACTAACGTGACTTTGTCATGTCAAGTGGAATCACAAATTTTTCAGAAAAATATAAAGTGGCTAGAGTTGGAGTAGGAAGGGAGGATGCATGACCCTGACCTTTCATACTGATGTGGATTGCTGATGGTTTAGGAAACAAAATAACTTTTATTATGGAATAAACAAAATATCCCAGTTTACAGCACCGTCCTTGCTTGGAAGGCTGGTGGTGTTGAGCAACCTTAAATTTCATTCTCCCCACCAGCAAAGCAAAAATACATTCTGAGGAGCAACAGCAAAATGTCCTGTGGGCAAAGCTGATGGTCCAAGTGCTGCTGAGAGTGGAACAGTGTGGGCAGAGCTTCCTTCCCTCAGCACCTGCCAACAGGAGAACTCCAGAGCAGGAAGGGTGTCTGAGGCTCCCAGTTGCCTGAGCCAGCCCTGGACTGGCCAGTGGCTCTGTCTGGAGTGGCTGGTGTGTTTTGTGCTGCCCTGGGCATAAACTGAGCAGTACAAGACAGATGGGCAAGCTCTTATTTCAGCTTCCTTACCTATTTTTGTTTCTTTCCCCTTCTTTGCAGTACGTGGTCATTCCAACTCGCCGTGCAACCGCAGTGGCCTTGCAGAGTTTCACTTCACACCTCCTGGGAGATGCTGGCAGTCCTTATCTCATTGGATTTGTAAGTGCTCACAGCAGGCTCTGGCAGGGTTTGCTTTTGTTTCCAAACTGCTCATCTGAAATGCCAGGTTAGGTCCTGCTGGGAAGGAAGGCCTGTGTTTGGCAGCAGAATGGGAAGTGCTGCAGAGCAGTGCAACTTTTTTTACCTGGTTGGGTTGTTGTGAGCTGCAGTTCAAACCAGGGGGGATACTTGGGTGTGGGAAATGAGCTTCCACATCTGTTTAGCCTAAGGTGTTTATAAAGGGAGAGTGTTCTTGCTGTGGTGTGGACATGGGGCCGATAGAAATCAGGCTGGAAGAGAGTCACGTGTGTGTTTAGTTGTTATTTGACCTCAGAAACCAAATACCTGTTTATGGGCAGCAACACACAGGTGTACCTGGTTTGTATGGTAGTAAATCATAGAACCACAGAATGTTGTGGGCTGGAAGGGACTGACAAGGATCATCCAGCCCAGCTCCTGGCCCTGCACAGACACCCCAACAATCCCAGCCTGTGCCTGAGAGCGTTGTCCAAAGGCTCCTGGAGCTCTGGCAGCCTTGGGGCCGTGACCATTCCCTGGGGAGCCTGGCCAGTGCCCAACCAGGGGTTTTTGTTAGTATTCATTCCTGGGGTGTTCACTTTGGGTTCCTTTCTGTGACTGCTTCCGTGGTTGGCCTTGGTCTGACTGGGGATCTCCCTTCCTGTGCAACCACTATCCTACTGCAAACAGAACAAGAGACCCACCTCCAAAATCTGGCAGTCAGAGAATGCCCACAGTTGAAAATAAAAGGCCTGGGAAATGTAATGAGGGAAAGAAATCTGGATATACTGGGGAAATGTCTTTTGCCTTCTGTGGAGTTTGATGCATGGAGTTTCAGAGATCACAGATCATCATTTATAAAATCCAGTAGCTTCCACAGAAATCCCTTAAGTGACCCTGCTCATGGTGTGTTGAAAGTGCTGCTACCCAGGGATGTAACTGGGATCTTCACTGGTCCCATCACCCAACAGACAGACAGGACTTTGATGTGCTCCTCCAGCTCAGACACAGCTGCTGGGTGCTGTGGGGCTTTTTTATTTTTTACAGCAATGGTCATTGCTCATCTATTCATCCTGCAGACACTGGTGTGTGTCGCTACAGATATTTATATAGATGTATTTAATTTTGTGAGTATATCTGTTTAAATATACATAAATGTTTGCTCTTGAATGGCAGTGCTGTGGCTGCTCTGTAGCCCTCTGAAGCACACGGGAAAAGGCAGACAGAGATCAGCCTGAGAAGACCAAAGAAATGAGAAATCTCTCAAGAGAATAAAAATGCACGATTTAGCTTACTCTTTATTTACTTCAGTGTTCTGCGTACCTGGGGAGAAATGATCTTATTTTAGAAGTTATTTGAAGGTGGTAAGAACAAAGGAATTGTAGGAGAGGCTGCTTCGTGCAGGGCAGGTGATGTGGGGAATGTGGGGGAGGAGAAGGAGACAGGGAGGACAGGGAGCTCTGAAGGTTGGAGATGAGGGCAGGGCTGGGGCAGGCCAGGCTGCCTTAGGTGACTCTGCTGCAAGTTCATCCTTTTCCTTACATAGGAGGGATGTCCAGGGGAATACCTAGCATCCTGAATGATTGCAATTGTTCTTGAAAGCTGCCTGAGGCTCCTTAATGTCATAGATTTAAAAAAAAAAAGAAAAGGTCTTTGGTTGTAGAAATACTGTGCCTTTCCCTCCTGGTATTCAGAGATCAAGCAAGTTGTGAGTTACTTAAGGATTCTTGGCTGAAATAAGCGTAGCCCAAATGTAATAGCTGCATTAGGCTTTCTTTAGACTGGGAAAATATTAGTTATTATTTTGGATTAGCCTTTTCTAATGCTGTAATTATTAGGCAGTTGTGATTTGGGAGGGGATGATGCAGGTCCAAGGCTCTGTGCAGAAGAGCAGGAGTGAAGCATTCATGTCATGGAAGGAGGCAGCATCCCTTTGTGCAGCCTCTTTTCTGGCTGGGCTGATTCATCTTCCCTCTGCTACCAGGACTGAAAGGTCAGCTACAGCTCCACATAGCACAGGAAAATAAATAACTATTTAGAGTGAAAGGACAAAGAGCCAACTTCTGCACCAGAGCTAAGGCAAGCACTGAACCTGGGTGTCAAAAACCACAGGAATTGTCATCTGGGTGTCAAAAACCACAGGAACTGTCCATCTGCAGGGCACGATGGAGACCTTCATACAGCACTGAAACCTCACCTGGGCAGGTTACAGAAGGGGCTCAGATTCTGACCAGGATTTTCAGGGCAGTCTGTGAGGGCTGAGTAACCTACTGCTGGATTTTTGGGAAATTTGGGGACCTGATTCCCACAGTCCTTCTGGGAATCCCCACCCTGAGGGCATCAACTCCCTGCTGTGACTCCAGACTCTTCACGAGGCAGACCAAGAGCAGGGGGTAGGTTTTGAAGGAGAGCAGCAGAAGGCCCTGGAGGTGTCCAAGGAACAACTGGATGTGGCACTCAGTGCTCTGGTCTGGTTTGCAAGGTGGTGTTCAGTTACAGGGTGGAATTGATCCTCTCAGAGGTCTTTTCCAGCCTCAGTGATTCCGTGATTCTGTGAGCTGCAGTAACAGGCAGGCTCAGAATGGGTGAGACTCAGCCTCCTGATCTCTTGGGTTCACCTGGGAACCTGGAGCTCTGCTGTGGCTTCCAACTGCTTACAGAATCCCCCTGAAGCTCCCTCACTAAATGATCAGTTCTTTGCTCAAACATGGCTGGAATCCTACACGGTCTTGGTGAGTTTATAGTGAGATTCCCTCTAGCAGTGCTCTTAATAAAGAACTGGTGAACCTTGTCCTTGTAGGACTGAGCTGTGGCAGGCAGTTGTCTCTGCTGGATACCAATAAATGTTGTATTGATCTGAAAATGCCCGTGTGGAACTTAGAAGGTGCTGATCAGCCACAGCCTCAGGTGTGCAATTGCTGCTGTGCTCTGTGCTGTGTCCTGAGAGCTCAGGCTCACACTCAGACTTTCTGTAGCTTCACCTCATTCCAGATCTTGCGCTGCAGCTCCTCAAACCACGCAAAGCACCAAATACACATCAGTGCTTACAAGCTAAGTGGCAGGGAGCACAAATGTGTGTTTATTTTTCATGTCTATTTAAATATTGATAACTTTTATTATAGTAAAAAGGCTTAAGATTGACTTACAAAGGAGTTATGCAAATGCAGCTTTAGGATGGCAGCTGTAATTTGCATAAAGCTTTACTATGTGGCAAGCTCTGAGATCAATTACTGTAAATCAGCACTGCCTGTTCATTTACAAACAGGAATAGGCAGTGCTGCAGTATGTCAGTACATGAGACAGCTTTTATTCCTAGAGAGCTGTAACATTTTTCAGGATCTTTGTGATAACCAATCTGCAGGGTTTAAATAACTCCTTTTTAACCACTCCAGTGTCACTCCATGCTTTATTCTTGAGGCAGTTGGTGAAAAACTCACCTGTTCAGTGCATGACACCCAAATATCTGGAGTACTTTTCTGTCTTTGACTGCTCCCACTATGCAGACACGACTGCTGGAGCACAGAAGAGTGAAGAGAAATGCCCCAAATCCACCATTCATGTTGAGTATCAGATAAAGGTCTTCAGCTGCTGCCCTGGACAGCATTTCAGACTCAGAAGAGTGAGTGGAGGGGGGTGGCAGCAGCATGTGAAATAGTTAACTCTCCTCAGGCTGCATCACAGCTCCAGCTCTTTGTATCACTAATTCTGGTTAGATATTGGTTGCTCTTTAAAATAAAACAACTGGAAGTCCATGCTCCTGTGTCCATCTGTGCACAGGCATGAACCTGTTTTCCCTACTCAGGGTTTACATCATCCTTCTTGTTGTGTCCCCCTCCACTTCCTGATTCTTGTGCTTCTGGAAATCTGAGTACAGGCAAAAGGGGGTTTTTATTTCAAGGCTATGCCTTGGGACTTTTTCTTTCCTTCCTCCAAGTTTGTAATTTGCTTCCTACCTGAGCACTTTCCTCTTCCACCCTTGCCTTGCCTCTGGCTGTGATGCCAGCAGGAGCTGCTGCAGCCATTGCTCTCCCAGGTGCTGCTGTGGGCATGTGCTGTCCTCGCTGCCCCGGTGCTGTTTGCTCTCCTGTTTGCTTAAACTCTCTCTCATCTTCTCTGTGCAGCTATTCCTGAGGTCTGGGGATGGAAACCAGTCTGTATCTGCCACCTGGCAACATCAGCCTGTGAGGAGCTGCTCAAACTGCCAGAGTGCTCTCCTCCACCAGCACCTTTTGATGGACTAAGACCTCCCTGGACTCCTCTGATTGTGGTTCCCATCCTTGCTGCCCTCCTGGGCTGTTTCAGTTTTACTGGAGGGACACCACTTTCAGCCACTCCAGGCCAGCTGGGCTGTGGGAGCCTTGGCACCCTTCACTTTTCTCCCTTCCCCAGCTTTCCTGTGAGCAGGTTGATAAACTAAATCTAATGAGCTATTTAAGCAGCAAGAATACTAATGGCCTTCCTTTAGCAAGTAGTTATCAGAGCAGTGTTAATTATCCCTGGTGCAGAGTATCAGGGCAGGCAGATCAGCATTTCATTAGGGGCAAGGCAAGAAAAACTGTGGTAAATGCAGCAACTAAGATACTTTTTAATGAAAGTTATAACTGCAGGTGCAGATTTCATAGCCCAGTTTGAAACAGCCTTTTTGTTGATTTGGTTTGAAGGTGTTTGCCTAACCAGGTATATCTGTGTAGAAAGTAGTTCTATGTGTAAAGACTTGCCTGCCTGAGAGAGCAGAATTCATGTATTATGGTTTAAAATTCATATTTTATGGTTTAAAATGCTATGGCTGCTTCAGAGTAGGACATGCTTACTCTGGAAGAACACTTTTTCCAGTTTAGTTTGCTAGATTAAAACAGGCCACAGCCCATTGGGACTCAAATCCACTTCTGTCTGACTTAAAAACAGGATAGTGCAATAAAGTGGATTGTTGGGATGTGATGCTGCAGTCTGGGTGTTCTGTCCCTGTCTGACCCATGCAGCCATTCCTTAAATATGGCCCATTAGGTGCTTGCTGGTGGTTACACAGCCCTGTCTCTCCTGCCAGAGCAGCGTAGGAGATGAACTCGAGGGCAAAAAAAGCAGTAATGTCCTGTAACAAAAACGTGCAAAATGGTATCACTCTCTGTTCCAGGGACCATCAGGAGATATTCCACTGCTCTTGTGGTTGAGGATGGAACAGAGGTCTCTGTTTTGTTGCCTTTTGCAGCATGTTCTAATATAGTGTACATGAGGCTGTATAAGCAGCATCTCCCATCACCTGCCAGAGTTGGTAGGTGCAATGTGAGACACATTTATGGCTTTTATTCTTCTTTCTTTACCAAGTCCCAGCTGCTTGGCAGGTGTGGTGTGACCCTGATGGCATCACTCCTCCCGCAGAGATCTTTCCCCACGTTCATGCTTGTGCATGACCCACACTGTGGTGGGTAAGATGGGACTTGGCCTTGCCAGGGAAATAGCAAGTGGGGATGAGAACCTCCAGCCCCTCATCCTTATTACCTGTTTCTTCAAGCAGTAACTTTGAGGATTTCTCTGGTCCTGACTAATTAAAAGCCTTTTTCCTAGTGCACTGAAAGGCCAAATCTTTGACAGAGCTGTCAGCTGCAAAATAAGAGGAGAATTAACAACCTGGAGACCAATCCTCATGGGATTTATCTCCTCATTGCAATGACCTAACAAGCCTCCCACTTCTGATGACTCAGCAGCAGACAAGTTTTAAGTCTGCCAATAAAATACCAAATGACTTCCCATCTATAAAATGCTCAGTGCCAAGGGTTCACAGCCTGCTTTGGTGTTTTTCCAGAGCTTTGTGCATCTGTCATGTTCATGATTTTGTTAGATGTACAAGTTCTCAGTATTTCTGATACATGTTTGATGTATATGAAAGTATCTCATTAGAGAAAGCCCAGAAATCCAGAGCAGGTCGTTATTGCACTCGAGTATTTCAAGCTCTGTCCCATCTGCTCTGTCACTCCTCTGTGCACTGAAAACCTCCTTAAATAAATGTTTTCTCCCTCTGAGCTGCCAAGGACCCTGCACGCTCCCAAGATGAGCAGTTTCCATGGTGCTGAGCACCTTTCAGAATGAGCTGTCCAGATTCTTCAACACAGGGAATCACTTCCCTGTGCTGGGGTGTGCAGCCAGGGAAGGGGCCCATGCTGCCAGGAGAGGTGGGGACAGGGGGCTGCTGAAGGTGCTGTGCCACAGAGCTGTTTGTGCATGAGAATGGGCACCCCCATCCCTCCACACTCACATACCTGGGCCCTGTCACGGGAGTTCCTCCACACTTCCCGTGGTATGAGGCATCTCCCTCTGGGATCAGAGAAGGTCCAGTGTTAACTTAGAAAATCCCTGGACAGACCAGACTGGAGAGAAAGGCAGTTAATGACTTGAAGAAAAGAGACTTTCAATCCTCTCCAGGGCAGGTGGGACAGATGTTGCTCTGATCCCAAGATGTACCAAGTCCATGTCCTGGCATTGCAAGCAGCACCCCTAAGGAGCATCTTAATTGACTGCAGCCTTTTTTCAAGGCAGCACCATGTATTTAATGCAGCCTTGTCATCCTGGGAGGGGGAAAATACCATTAAAAAAACAGATTTACTTCCTCTTATTATAAAGTGTTCCTCATGCCATTTAGCACAGTGTAAATGTTTCTGCTCCCCCACAGCCCCAGGAAATTGTTTACTTTATGAAATCCCTCATTTTTGCTTTCTCATCTTCATTTGCATTCATATTCAATTTTTTTAGAGAATCAAAGAAACCTTTCACATTCACTCTGACTTCAGAGTGGGTGGACCCCAAACCATTGTGGGGTTACAGGGAATATTGTGTTAAGGAACTGTACTGAAGTGATCAGGCAGGGAGAACCTGGCTTGTAGCAAACTGGTAATTATGAAAATCAGGTGTTTGTGCCAGAAATACCCTTTTATGTAGCAGGATTTGTGCCCAAGTGGCAACGTCTGAAATTTAGAAAAACCAATTGCAGAGGAATTATTGAGTCAGCAATGAGAGGAAATGAAAGGGTGGTTTCAGAGATGTTGTTACCATTACACTGTGTAATTAATAAATCAGTTAATTTACCTGCCTGGGCTGTTCAGGAGAGACAGAACACAGAATCCAGGTGCCTTCCTTGGGCTTCCACTTGCCCACCTTGGCTTCTGCTGCATCCATGGCCTGTCCCCTGTTCCAAAGCACACACCACTTGCTTCCCAAGGAAGTAATGAAGTTTCCCTTTGTTCCTCCATTGTCTCCTGCACTCAGATGGAGACACGGTTGGGGATTTGGGGTTGGGATGGTGCCCGTTGCAGCTGCACTGTTGGTTCTGCAGAAGGCAGGAGCTGCCTCCAGCTGGGCTCTGTCCAGGTGGCTGCCACGGGCTGAGCACACGCCGTCCTGTTCTGCTGTGAAAACGCCTCGAGCTGACGTTTATTTAGCAAAGTCATTCCTCTTGGTCTGAGCTCTGTGCTACCCAGCCAGGGAGGAGCCGTGAACTTCCACAGTTAGGTCGGTATCAAAGCCTTGTGATCAGACTGCAAAGCAGCAGCGGGACTTCCTTCTTGATTTTCCACCCCCTCGTTCTGCGTAAATGTTTTGAAGCTTTTTGCCACCTCCCAGCTGGAGGAACAAAGGAAGGAATCCCACACAGGACTCCGTGCTGCAGAGCTGGCACCGGCCACGCACAGCCCCCGCAGTTTGTTACTCATGTTAGAGAGAAGACACCAAAAATTCTGCTTGATTGGGTCTTGGCAAATCGCAGTTGGCCAGCTCAGGGTGCTGTCATTGCAAGGAGTCTGGAACGCCCAAAATTGGCAATACAGAGCAGAGCATTTGGCAAACAGTGTGTCATTCTTGGAGCCCAGGTCTGTAATTATGTCCTGTGTCCTCTTGAGAGGAGATGCCAAAGTTCCAGCCTTAGCAGGTGGTTTGTAACCGAACGGAACAAAACAACAGAGAATGGTGACTGTTAACAGCAAAAATATACATGTGGGCCCTGATAAAATTCTAGAGTTAAGAGATGAAGACACTGGGGAAGGAGTTATATGGAACCTGGATGAGGAAGCCCAGCAAGCTTGGTGGAAAGAATTATACTTTGAAAGGGAGGAAAGACATTTTCTTCTAAACTGTGCATTTACAGAATGTGTTTGGTTAAAAATGAGAAATACAGCAGATTGAATAAAAAAATGATTTGTTGTTATAAAAGGTCAACACAATGCATTAGAAGGGAAGGTGTGGGACAAACTGCATTGGGAGATTTATTTGTTGGAGACTTTAAATTTTCTAAGCTGGTTTTTAGCCTAGAATGTCGTGTCATCATGGAGAAAGCAATCAGGAGCACATGCCTGGCTTTTCATCCTCTGCTGCTGACTTATCATGTCAATTTGTCAAGTGATTTATTGTCTGGTCCTTTTGAAGAATAATTGTATCCATTCCCAAAAATGAAAAGTGGTTTAGAATGTCTAGATTTCTGTTTTAGAATATCGTCAATTCTGGCCATTGCAGCCTGACAGAGAGGTTGACTCGATGCCAAATTCTGGTTCATAATGAAGAGTGAGGAAAAGGTTTGGAATTAAGGTGTTTGGATACAAAAGGGAATTAATGACCAGCTGATGTCCCTGTCTCCTGGGTGCAGAGCACATTCTGCTGCTTTCCTGTGGGTGTGTTCTTTTCACATTCAAGTCTTGTTACTACTTTTCAATAAATCTCTCAGACTAATGGTCACTGTTATTTGCCTTCAGTTTCACCTAAGCATTGTTTGTAACACTCTTGTTTTCCTTTATGTGTTTTACACTGTGAATAAAGTTCTTTTTGAGAGGGCTAAAACTCTTCTATATCCCAAGCACTGAAATTTTCCCCTCATCCTTTCTAGCGCAGGGAAGGAAGCAGAGAAATCAGGCTAAACCCCTTCAATTCCTTCTGTAGTTACACTTTTCCAGCGTTAAGTCACTCCCCCTTACTTGAGAGGGCTCCATCCTGTAGGACAATCCTCAGCTCCGTCGTGTGCAGTGGTGTCACCTCCAGTACAGGCTGGCAGCTCCTCCTTTCTGTCCCTCCACAGGAGCCAGGCTGAGCTGTGAGAGGGGAGTAAACACACTGAGACCCCCAGAGACTCCCTGCTAAAACACACCCAGTGACCTGTTAACACTTTAGAGTCCCCATCAGCATCATCCTTCTGGGACCTGCTGCTGTCCCTGGCTCTGCTGAGGCATCTCCTCACACACATCTACCTTCCAGGTCTCTGTGGAGTGTGAACTGGTGATTTCTGCATGGGACAGTTCCTCTCTTCACTGTCAAGATTTAAGCCTTGACTGTCAGAACTTGCTTGTAGGTTGTGTTTGACTCCAACTTTTCCATTACCAGTAATGTGGCAGTTTGGAAGCTGCTGCACAAGCTTTGACTGTTTCTGGAGGTGGTTTGTGTGTGAGCACAGCAGCAGGATTTTGTGTTGCAAATTCCCTGCAGTCTTTTCATATAAACTAGTGCTTCTCCCCCAGCAAAAGGTCATGGATAAAAACAGAGCTGGACATTTAAATACCCAATGCCTTGAGACCCACCCCAACTGCTGCTGCCTCTCTGTTGGGTTTATGGAGAGTAAAGTGTTTGCTGGACAGTAAATATAAAAATATAGTAGTTTTAGCTACAGACATGCATTAAATTTTACTGAGTTCTAGCAAAAGCTTTTCTTAATGAACCTAAATAATGCTGTTGCATGTCTCTGCTCCTTTGTGTAGGTGTAAATTTGTGTTCACTTTCATGTAGTGATGCTTTTTGGTTGTCAGAATGTGCAGGTTGCCTTCATAAATTTGGAGGGAATGAGCCCCATACCTCAGACATTGGCATAACCCCCCCACGTTCAAGTTCTGTTTCCCCAAATCAGATGGGATCTCCAGTTTTTTTGTTCTTTGGAAAACATTCCCCCCCTTCCCAATCAGCACACAGAAATGGAATTTAATCCCTCCCTTTGCTGGAAGGTAGGTCAGGTGTGGGAGTAAGCAGGACTTGATAGGAATTGCAGAAGATTGATCACTCCCTCACCCACCCAGCAACACCGGCGTGGCCCCCGGGGTGTTGGGGCAGTACAGCAAGGTCAGACACCCACAGATGCTGTCGCTGATGCAGCCTGTGAGAACATGGAAAGGACTCTGGCAAGAATATTAGATCAGGCCAGAAGAGTGACAGGGAGAGGAGAACCCCTGCCAAGCTGCTCACAGCATGAATTGCCCAGGCTCCAGTGTGGAAGGCTGAAGGATGCAAGGGACGTTCACCTTGTACTGAACACACTGTTCCATTTTAAACCTCACACATGTTTGGTGGGCGGTTGTTTTGGGAATCGTGTTCCCTTCATGGTTATCATGTCTCTTTTTCATCTAAGTCACTAATTTTTCTGCCCCTCTCTCCTAGATCTCCGACCTGATACGACAAAGCACAAAGGAGTCCCCAGTTTGGGAGTTCCTCAGCCTGGGTTACGCGCTCATGCTCTGCCCGTTTGTCGTTGTCCTGGGAGGGATGTTTTTCCTGGCCACAGCCCTCTTCTTCCTGAGTGATCGAGCCAAAGCTGAACAACAGTGAGTAGCCTGGGGAGGCACCACAGCCTGTTTGTTCTCTTGAACATTGTGCTTGTACTCTCCCCCTGGCCTTGGCCCTTCCAGGTAAAGGATGTTGGGTTGTGTGCTAAGAGCCTGGGCTCAGCAGAGTGCATGAGGCTGCACGAAACACAGGGGCTTGGCTCGTGCTGGCTGGGCATCCTTTACACGCTTCTGCTCTGGTGGATCTCAGTTGTTGGCCACACGGCTCGGAGGGGAGCACAGGCCCTGACACCCTTGCCTGAGCATGTCGGTGGTGAGGGGCTGCCGTGTGCTGGAACCGGCGGAGCACAAGGAGAGGAGCAGGAGGTGCTTTCCAGAGCTTTGTGGTCAAGGCTGCAGCCACCCACCTCCATCCCCAGAGCCCCGCTCAGCACCTCTGGCAGTCAGGAACATGAGGCAAGGAGGAAGCAAGCTGTGTGTGGGAACATGTGTGCTCAAGGGTTGCTGTGATAGAGTCTTTCCCAGTCCCTTCTTGCAGCTCTGTGAAAAAAAAGCTACTGTTTTTCAGTAAAGAAACCGATTCGGATCATCTCACGGTTGGCAACTACAGTAATTCAGAAGATGCTTCCACATGACATACAAACTTCTGGGGTTAGTCTCTTTCTCATAATTGTTGAAAAATAAGAGTTGCTATGTGTAATGTCATGCTGAATATGTGGGTAGGTGACTAGTCTGGTGTTAACTGTAAGTTGCCTTTGCTTTTCCCCCACTGGAGAATGGGAGCCTTGGTTTCCCTTAAGGAGAAGAGCCCTGGAATATCACTGTAGGCATAGTACAGCTGGAAAGAAAATTAGGTGTTTGGAGGTTGACATAAGCATGTGAACAGTTTGGGTGATACTTTCTGGCTCACACTGTCCTGTCGGATGCAAGAGATTGGGAAGCAGTGCCACAGATGGGGCTGTGGCCCTGTAAGTGCAGTTCCACCTTCCTTTTACTAATACACATAAATACCAAAGAAAGGACAAGTTCCCCTATAATGAGATGTTTAAACATTGTGGGAAAACAAGACCTCATGTCATAAGGATGGGAATTCCTAGAGTTGAACTTCAGTGTGGCCTTGGGGACATGACATGTGTGCCTGGTTTGTTATCTGCATAGAAGGGCCTTAAGTGTCAGGAAGGGAAGTTGGAGGTTAGATGCTAGGAAGGACTTCCTAAGAGAAAAAAAAGGTAAATCTTATAGCAGATTATTTGGGGAAGACATGAAAACTGTCCCTTGTTTCTGATGGCCTCCCTGGCATGGCTTGAGGCAGGAATCCACTTGGGATCTGCTCTCCAGCTGCCTCCCAGCCCTGTTTTGTGCTTGTGCACATGAGCTGTACATGCCAGTCCAGGCACTGACCACCTGGAGACGTGGCAGGATGAACGTCTGGGTGCTCAGAGTGGCTTTTTTGCTGCAAGGGGCCAAAAGTTCTGTTTGGTGTCAGTGCAGCAGATAAGACTCCCTCTGTATCATTTGCCTTTGCTCAGGGCCCTCACCTGATCCTAGGAAAGCTTCAGGGCTTGTCTTTCCTTTGTTCAGAGAGGAGAGTGCTCATTCCACTTCTGACTGTGGTGGAGATTTGTGTCCCTTTGCACCACACGTGCTGTCTGTGTGGCATGACAGCACCTCAGGTGGTGAAGGAGAGGCTCAGGATTCAAGGTCTCATGAGTTCCAGGTCACTCCCATTTTTTCAGCATGTCAAACCCACCTGGAACTTTATGCTGGGCAGGGCACTGTGGTGTCCAGATGTTCTCAGCTCGAGTGGAGATCTCAAGGAAGAGGGGTTTGGTTGTCTCAGCAGACACCACAGGTCACTCCCAGGCTGGTCACTAGCTGGGTGACTTTGCTTGGCTGCCAGCAGTGGTGTGTCTTACACAGTTACTTTGCCAAAGCCCCAGCTTTTGCAGCAGCATTAATGTGGGAGGCAGATCACATCCACACCTCTAATTGCTCCTGCATGAAAGGGATTATTCCTCTGTTGCTGCCTACCCTGAGCAGCTTTGGTTGTACTCCATTCACATCCAGAGCAACCAGGCTCCCAAACAGCCAGTGCTCCACTCTTAGAAGAAGAATATTCAGGTGTCAAACCTGGTTTTGTTTCTCTTTCTCTTTTAGCATCTTTCCCTTTCTGACTCACATTTGTTTATTAATTTTGTATTAGTGAGTCACAGATACTTTGTGTTGCAGACTGGGGAGGACAATTGTCATAAATAATGGTCAACAAAATAATTTCTCTCAAGTGACTCCTAGGAAGGGTAGCCTTTCTGGGATGTGCCCACTCTTATGTTAAAAATACCCTGGCATCCTGCAGTGAGGTTCCTGGAGTGCAGCTTCGTTCAAGTTACTGAGAAGTGGGAGTGAAGTGGGAGAGAAGCAAGGCTGGAGACTGCGGAGGGACCCCTGTGCAGCGGGGTCTGTGCTGCTGCCCAGGGCCCCTCTGCCCCCACCGGCCGCTTCCGTGGCTCCTCAGAATTTATGGGGCAGCATTAATTTGTTAGTGCTTGCCTGTGAGAGGAAAGGGAACAGAGCATTTTGCTCTTAGCAGCTAAAACCTCCATGCTGGACCCCAGAGGCACCGCCCAGCTCCCACCTGTCGTGCCATCTGCACTTGGCATCACACACCTTTGGCGGAGGCTGTTTTCTGCCCAGCCAGTCCTCCCCTCCATCCTACCTGTCACCTGCTGGGTACAGAGAAATTTCTATTTCAGGAAGCCTTGTTTTCCCTCTGCAGTCAGTCCTGCTGCTCAGACAACGGGAGTTGGAAACGGGCTTTGCCAAAAGAAATCAATTAAGCTGCGGGAATCACGAGTGCCGGTGTCACCCGCCAGAGATTAAACCCATCCATCACACCGGGGTCAGGGCACAGGGCAGGTGTCACCCTCCCCTCCAGTGAGCTAATATGGGAGCAGAGAAGTGGAACTCTGCTCTCACAGCCTGTGGAAACTGAGCTGTCCCTGCTTTATTCCCACACTTCTGTGAAATGGAGTTCAGGGATTTATTCCTGGGATTTCTGGGTTTGTTTGTTCCTTTGTGTAGCTGTCTCTGGGCATTTGCTTAGAGATAATTTCTGCTTCAGGCAGGGCAGATACCAGGGTGGCAACCTGTCTTTCCTTTAAAGCTTCCTCCAGTTTCCACCATGCTTCCTTTCCAAAACAGAATTTCCAGACTTTCACACTGCTTTTATCATTGCCACAATTCCTGGCATATTTTGTGCTTTTTTAGCACAGGAATTCCACTCAACAAGGCTGCTCACAAAACACTCATAAAAAAAATTCTTTCTATAGCAATTTTTATTTTTAAAACACAGTTCCTTTATAACCATTTCCATGCTGCTTCAGAAGTCTGACAACTTAAAGAGGCTTTTAGAAAATTTAGTACTAGCAGAGAACACGATAGAGTACAACAGTCTGTGCTATAATCCAGTCATTTTGGGGACAATTTTTATAACACAGATTTAATCCCACCCTTCCAAAGTGATAAGAGAGAGAAAATGGTTAAGAATGGGTTCTGTAATAGGTCTTAGGCACTGGTCATGATAAATGCTTAATTCTGTTTTAAACAACTCAACTACAATTCCTTCTGTGATTTCACTTGACTGTGTTGTTGTTTCTTTCCTGCTCTGCACTGCTCAGAGGAGGGTTAAAGCAGTTGTATTTTATTTCCAAACATCAGCACTCTGAACTGTACTTCTCTTACCTGCTTGAGGAATATTGGTGAACCCAAGCTAGATTTTAGACCCTGTGGAAGACAACACAGTCTTGCCATGGCAGAGCCCTCAGAAACGGATCAGAAATCTGATAATTGCACTTCTGTCCTCAAGCTCCATCACAGGTACCTGTGCAGCCCTGGCAAAGAGCTGTTTCCGAGGCTGGGAGCACTCCAGGTGCTTCACTCAGTGGAGGTAAAAGCCCAGCACTGCTGAGAGTTGTGTCTGTGGTTTGTGTTCATCCCCTTCCTCACTCGCAGTGCAGAGAACTGGGACAAACAAAGCTTCATCCTGGAGAGCAGCAGAAGAAAAGCCTACATTTGGTACTTGCTAGAAGTTCCATCAATAAGTAGGAAAAATGTGCTCTTTTTATTATGAAAAGGGGTTCAAAAAAGCCCTTTTCCAAAGCTGTGACAGCTTCTGAGTGCCAGGGATATAAATCACTGTAATTAGTGTGTGTAAGGATCCTTTCCTGGGCAGTGAGTGCAGTGGTCCTGCAGCCCTGTCCCCAGCCATGGCCACTCCCAGCTGCTGCTGCTGGAAAACCAAATTCACCTGGATTCTTCCTGAAACACCACCCTGTGCAGGTGTGGGATACTCTACTCCTCAGGGGCTTTTGTTGTTTTCACTTTTTTTTTTTTTTTTAACTTAATCCCTGGTTTTACACCAGGAAACATGAGATTTTCTGGTTTTTTCCCAGAGGTATGAAAAGATGCTTGGGGTGGTTGTCCAAGTTTCATAATGGCTCAGTCCCTCTCTGCATGATAGAGCCTGGATGTTTTTGCCAGGGATAGGGCAATGCAGATCAGGCAGTGGGATCCAACTGCAGAGTGGATCCCTGGTGCAGCCAGAGCAGGAATAAACAGCTGCACCCATGCCCCTGGTCAGAACAAAAGAATTCAAGTCTTTAACCAGTGACCACTCAGCACCTGAGAGCCCTGCAAGCCTGAATCATTCACCCTTTGTTTACATGACAAGAATCAGGTTATTTAAACAACTCAAACAGGTATTTCTTTTCTGCTAAAATGCAAATAAAATCTTTAATAAGAAAAAAATTTACTCTTAACACTTTTGAGCAGGTGTGGAAGCTCCTGCTGAGCAGAAGTGCTGGTGAACATTTAATTTTAAAAGTGGTGGGTACAAACACTAGAAAGAAAATATTCTTTACAGAGGAGATAGCAAAATCCACAAAAAGAACCATCCCTAGTCCAGACCCTTCTGCTGTCTGAAACATGGCACATCTGCAAATTGCATTACAGGAAAAATGAGAATAATCCATTTTCAGGCTCTTTCTTCTGCCTCATCTCAGGCTTATTTTTAGCCTTTTGCAGAACTGGATATGAAATGATCTCCCAGTTCTCCTATTGCAGCAATTTGAAAGTGTCTGACCTTATTTTTGCTTTGCAGATTCTGTTATGTGGGGCAGGGGAAGGACTCACAGAGTTGTCAAGCCTCCCTTTCTCTGATTTTTCTGAGGCAGCAGTTGGAGGCAGAAAGGACCCACCAGGTGACCTGAAGTTGTTTCCAGCAAAGCCCAGAGTCCTCTCCATTAACAGTTTCCCAGGTATTAAAGTGGCAGCTGACTGACACTGAGTGTGCTCCATTCTGGTGGTTTGCATTGCCAAAAAGAACATTTCTTCTCTGAAATAGCTGGAGCTGTATCACAGGGGTTTTTAAGAGGCTGGACACTTATTTTAGAGAGATGTGTCAGTGCTGCATTGAGGCAGAGTTAGGATTTGAGGATTTCAGGAGCTGCAAGTGGATTTTAACAACTCCCAAAATGGGATATTTGAGAACAGTTTGCTCACTGCTGATATTCAGCTGCTTAGGGGGAGGAATATCATTGCTTTGTTTGTTTTCACTTCACAAAAGAACAAGAATTAAACATTTCCTGTAGTGGTAGAAACTCACAATGCTTCTTTAGCCCAGATAAGAGATCCTTGGCCTTTGAAGCCACGTGAATTTACAACAAAAAGCCTGGATTAGGATGCAGAGAATCTGTGGTGATGGAAGGTGAGAGGCAAGGAGAGAGTTTGGAGTATCTGAGAGTGGCATGATAAAAACTCACAGCCTGCAGATGGAACAAGATTAGACTATTAGATGGTTTATATGGGAACCATGTTAAGAATGTGAAGGGGAGAGGTGGTGAAAATGGAAGTAGGTCTATTATTGGTTGTAAAAGCTGCTTGCAGAGCTGTTGGTTTTCTCCCCCGTTTCCTGGCCATGTTTGTAACTCCATAAACAGAGTTAGCAAAGCCAAGAACGGAACAGCTTGGGACTTGAACTTTAAATGCTGGTTTGCTGCTGCAGTTGGGAGCTGCTGGTGTCGTGCAGATGGAAAATAGTCTCCTGTGGAACAATTGGTGATCTGTTGTGTCACTCCAGTCAGCCTGCGGGTTTCCTGCAGGTCGGGCGGGGAGGTGTCAAAGGCCAGTGTGGGTGTTCACAGGCGGTTGGAGCTCAGCTGTGCTCCTTACACGGAGTTTGAAACGTGCTCTTGGAGTGAAGTGTTGGCAGCAGCAGCTTTGCTTTAGCCCAGGCAGGAGGAGGGGGCAGCTGGAGCTGGCACAGCTCTGGGAACCCCCGAGCTGCGGAAGCAGCTGCGGGCAGAGCCCTGGGTTCTCCACAACCACCCATTCCCCTCCAGACTGAGCTTCCCACATTCATCCCCTGTGCCATGGAGAGAGGAAAACAATATTCCTACACTATTCCTAGATAGTGCTCTCCCACAGCAAGAATGGAACTTCTCCTCGTGCCGTATGTTGCAGGAAAGCCAAAGCTCACTTCTCCGAGAGCTCCAGATCAAGAACTACTTGGGAGTCCTCCTGCTGTCTTGGCTACTGAGTCTCTGCTGTGAGCTCCAAGAAGTCAGATCTGTCCCTAAAATGCTCATCAGCTGTAAAACAGGATTGAAGGCACTTTCCCAGAATGTACAGGGGGCACTGAAATCATATGCTACCAATGGACTCAGCATGTCAATTGGCATTGGCATTGCAAAGGAGAATTCTTGGCGTGGAGGGACTTTGCCGTGCAGGAGGAGATTTTAAATTCTCCCCGAGACAGATTCTTTGCTAAGGCTGCCCTGGCACAGAGACAAAATCTGATCAGATCCCACGCAGGTGACTGGAGCACTGAGCAGAAGGCAGCAGCCTTCCAAGCAAGAAACAATCTCTGACACCAGGAAATGGAAGAAGCCATGAAAAATTCAGCCCTGCTGTTTCCTGCTATCAGAGCATTTTGCAAAGGCATTGGCTTTTATCAGCAGCAGTGACCTGTTCTTGTGCAGCAATCTGCAAGGCAGGCACTGTGATGTGGGTGTGTCAGAGCAACTTGGTTGTGGTTGGGTCCTTGGCCTGGGCCAGGCTTTAACCCCAGCCTGTCCCTCACAGCCCTCGCTTGCTCCCTGCCCCACCAGCACTGTGGGGAATCAGAAGGGTAAGAGCTGGAAAACTTGGGGATTGAGTACAGACAGTTTAATAGGGAAAGCAAAAGCTGCACCACAAGCAAAACAAAACAAATCAAAGAGTTCATTCCCTGGTTCCCATGGCAGGGGGGTGTTCAGCCATCTCCAGGAGAGTAGGGCCCCATCACACACAGGTTACGTGCGAGGACAAACACCATCACTCCAAACATGCTCCCTTCCTCTTTCTTCCCCCCACTTTATATCCTGAGCACGGTGTCACATGGTGTGGAATATTGGTTTGGGTCTCCTGTCCTGGCTCTGTCTCCTCCCAGTTTCCCATGGACACCCAGTTCCTCACCAGCGTGGCAGGACGAGGAGCAGAAAAGGCCTTGGCTCTGTGCAAGCCCTGCTCAGGAATAACAAAACCATCTCTGTGTTATCACCAGTGTTCAGCACAAAGCCAAAACACAGCCCCATTCCAGACACTGGGAGGACAATTCAATTAAATCTGAATTAAATTTAATTCAATTAAAATCTGCTCCAGCCAAACCCAGCACAGCCTGACTGACATGTATTAGAGAAACAGGGACAAACTGCTGGAGTTTTACCTCCAGTGCTCCAGTAAGGAGTGTCTTAAGTGCTCTGGCTTGGTCATTCCCAGAGTTGCTGCCAGATGTCTACAGGCCACGTGGGGCTTGCCAGGACTGTTACAGTGGAGTGGAATGGATGGATGCTTCCTTGAGGCCTCAACGCCAGGCTTGCAGCAACCTGGGCTACTGGAAAGTGTCCCTGTCCATGGCAGGGGGTTGGAATGAGATGGTCTTCAAAGTCCCTTCCAACCCAGCCTCTTCCATGGTTCTGTTATTCCCCACACCTGGTAGCTCAGAGGTTGGTGAAAAGAGCTGTATCATGAGGCAGTTATTTTGGAGGATAAGAAGTATGTTTTTAATCAAGTGCCATCAGGAAGTTCTACAGGGTTTTCTATTTTAAGATTTAATTAGTTCTCACCTGCTTTTATGCTATGTTTTCTCCCCCTTTCCGTTCAATCATTCAGTCAAAAAGTGAGGCACTCCACTGCCTCTTTTCTCCATTATTTCAGTGGACATAAGTGTATGATGTTACACACATCTTCCCTGGCACTAAAAATCCCTCCACCTCAATTCTGAGCCCATCAATACCTGGCAGAATTATACTTCCAGAGACAGGCACAAAGTTTCGAGACCCCCATCTTCACAGACTTCAGGGCTCCATGTCAGAGTACCCCCACAGACTGGTGAGCTCTGGAGCTCATTTCCATCCAGGGCCTTGGCACCCTGGTTGGTGCTGTTAACTGCTCATCTTCACATCTGTTCTGCTGCAGCTGCCTGAGAAAATAGCAGGAAAGGTTATTGATTTTTCCTTTATGCCAGTTTTCTCCTCAGTCAAGATCTGTGAAAGAGGAAAAGGCGAAGCTGACCCATGTTTCTGCCTCTGGAGACAAATCAGCACCTGGATTAAATGAACAGATGGAAAATACAGTCTGTGCAGCTTTAAGGGGCTGAACTAAATAGAGGGGAAAATATATTTGCTGTACATGATTATCATATTTTGTTTGCTAAACCCTGACGTGCAGGAAGAAAATGAGATTTGAGCCAATTCATTTCTTCAGTGCAGCTGGAGGAGCCCCTGTCCCACTGGATCCAGAGGGAACAGTAGCTCTGCCCGTGGCTGCAGGAGGGCTGTGCACAACCAGCTCCTGTGTGAGCTGCAGGTGCACAAAGCCTCCCTGGCTGGGAGTGAGAGCATGGGCAGGCAGCAGCCACAGTGAGCACTGCTCCTGCTCCAAAGCAAACTCCTCCTGTGCCAGATTATTGGTTGAATTTTGTTAGAGTTCTCTTAGCATCTTTTTCCTTCAGCAAACTGACCTCAGCTCCATCAACAGCCCGTTCCTGCAGGCTGGCTATCATGTCAGATGCATCAGGAAGCTCAGTGCTTGGACTGTTTTTAACTGTGCAATCCTATCCCCGTGCCACTCGCTGGGAGCTCTCAGGGCTGATGTATCACTGCTGCTCTCCTTCCCTTTCAGTCACTGTTTCCAGCTGCAGCCTGCTTGGAGTCTGAAGTTCTGCAGGAATTCATGTTGTCAATCAGAGTCTTGTCCCAGAATTACTGACTGCACCATCAAAACAGCTCGAGGTCAGTCAGAGCAGGAGCTGCTGTCTGGGAGCAGTCCTTGATTCCTCTGTTCTTACTGAAGGTAACAGGCTGTAGTGAGGGCTCGTGTTCTGCAGCCTTTTTCTCGGAGGAGTTGGAGGCTGTGGCAGCTTGCTCAGCATCCTGGGAGAGCTGCTGGAGCAGGGAACCAAAGCCATCTCCTTCCAGCTGCAGGTCAAAATGGGAGCTATGCTCAGCTGCTGCAGGGCAGCACTGGCTAAGGCAGTTACCTTCTGCATTGTTGATCAAAAACTGTACAATGAAGGGCATAAAAGGTGCACATTGAACTGGAGTCTCCAGCCTGCTGGGTTTGCGCTTCCTGAAGTGCCTGGTGAAAAGGTGGTGCAGGACTGGGAGCAGTGTTTGCACTCAGGGTGTGGCAGTGCAGCTGAGAGGTCTCTGGTTTGTTTTGGCTTCTGCAGTGAGCAAAAGAGTGAGAGAAAGCAGAACAGATGTGGCTTTCATTTGTTACCAGGGCTCCCCAGCTCTCCTGCTCTCTTTTGTCAGTTCCCTGCAGGAATCAGTGATAGCAGCAGCATCAGTGCAAGGCCCTGCCTGTGTTCACACGTCAGGTGATAAAATTCACTCTTACAGCTGAAGTCATGCAGGTGTGGAACTACAAATGGCCATCCTTAGCCTCTGTTTTCCTTGCCCAGTCTCAGGCAGCAGCATTAGCTTTGAATGCTGCTGTTTCACAGCTGGAGTTGCAGACTGCTGCATCCAGTTGGGCTGCTGATCATCCCTGAGACACAGGTGGAGGGTGCTGTTGTCCCTCATGCTCTGATGCCAAAAAAAACAACCTTTAACTGCCTGTATTTGAAAAAGGGGTTTGTTTTTCATAGATTCAGGCTGTAAAGTCTCATTACCTTTCAAGGATGTCTGGCCATGAACTTTTCATCACCTAAAATTGCAGGTTTCAGTGTGTTCACAAGGCCTTTTGGAGATGTTTTTAACTTCCCAGCAATGTCTGAGGAAGTTCAGACAGGAGGAATCTGCTGGGGGATGCCATTAGTGACTGGTCCCCTGTGTCCCTTCCTAAAGCACTGCTTCAGACAGGCACTTGATGTCACATTGCAGCAGAAACACAGAATTCTCTCCACTGAAACTAAGGGGAAGGATCCTTAATCACAGGCAGGAGTTGCTGCTAAGTCCAGTGGTCCAGCTGCCCCTGTACCCCCAGTGCTTCTGTCTGCTGAATGAGCTCCTGCTCAAAAACTCAATGTTAAAAAACTCCTGCTCAAGAACTCAAAAACTGAGTTATTTTCAGGCTAGAAGGATCCTACCGAAGCATTTTACTGTTGGTTGTAAAAGTTAAGTGATGTTAAGTACAGCAGGCTGTAAAAACCAGGACATCATTTCCTAATAGGCTTCTCAGTTACAAAAGCCAGAGTCTGGCTTGTTTAGACAGCAAGAAAACTGGGCTTTGGGAAAGCTGCAGGATACTGAAATACAGGTGGTGTTTAACTTAGGCGTGAAACTTGACATGAACCGGGCTGGCAGCACTCCCAAAAGCTCTCTGTAAGCACAGCCTCTCTGGGAGCCTTGGGCACAGGAGTGCTGCACACACTGAGGTGGGTCCCCCTTCTGCCATCCTGCTCCTGGCTGGAGCTCAGGGCAGAGGGGACACATCCCTGGAGCTCAGGGGGACGGTCAGGGGGACACACATCCCACCAGGGCTCCTCACATCCCACCAGGGCTCCTCACAGCAGGAGCTGCAGGTCAGAGGGGGATCTGGGTTCTCCCCTTGTTGGCCCAGTGTGGAGCAGAACGTTCCTGCACTGGATGTAGGCAGCAGGAATTCTTTCAAATCCCTGGCACTGCCCAACTACAACCTGTAATCTCCATTAGCTGCTGGCTTGGGGACCAGCAAGGCTGGAAGGGACAGAGCATTTGGAGGATAATTCTGCCCAGTTTGTGAAATAGAGCATAGCTGACCTGTAAAAGATCCTGGCCAGTCATCTGTTATCTTAAATTGGCTGTCTTGTCCTCATGCAGGTCTCTAACTGGCCGAGGTGCAGCGAAATTTTACATAACATAAATATTTAACAGCTCTAGAGCATGTAGTTTAATATTAAACAGACAGTCTTATAAATACTTCAGAATTATAGATGCTGTCACAGTACATGGCAATGACTTGATAGGATCTAGGAGAAATATTTAGGTTTGACAGGAGAGGAAGTGATGGGGTTAGAGAGAATCAGCCACATTTTTAACTGCTAGAGAAGTCCATAAAAAAAACCCCAAAAAGTTGTACAGCTTCTGTTTTTAAAAGGCAATTTGTGTGAGTTTCCTCCTCCTCCGGAAATAACAGACTGGTTCCCACCCTCATCTCTTCAAGGAATGAAAACATTCCGAATCTTAAGAAAACACTGCAGAGAAAACAGAACAATTTAGGAGCCAATGTTCAGTAATCCATTCAGTGTGGGATTATCGTTATTAGAAAGGCAAGTGGTACTTAATCAGGGATTTAGATGCTCTGGAGCCTTGTTATTTTAAGCACATGTACTACATTTTGCCACCTAAGAGAGTTTAAAATTTATTATTTGTGGGTTTGCTTTTAAAAAAGTAAACAAAATCCCACCTGACCCATATGCTGAGCCCACTGCCTGGTTGTGGCAGTGACCAGTGTCTGCAGCACAGGGCTTCAGAGGGGCTGAGGGGGCACTGTCCCGAATTTGGGACTATTTCAGTTCTCCCTGCTGCTCACCAGCTTCCTGTGTGATCCCTGAAAGTCATTTCTCTCCCCAGCAGCTTCACAAGTTCCCATGAAATCTTCGAAATGCATTTCAGGATTAGCCCCTCCAGGCCTCTGTTCCCATCTGTGAAACAGAGATAAAGCAGAACTTGAGAGAAGTGTGTTAAAATAAAAGGGAGGTACATTCTATCCCATAGGAGGCTGAAGTGTAATGCAAGCAGGAAAGTTGTGTCTGTTTATGCTTGTGTCAGCAATGCAGGTGGGTTCTGTGTGCTAAAGTCATGGCAGAACTTTTTCTGTACAGATTCTGTATCCTCTAAGAACACGGAATGATGTGGCAAGGGCTGTGACTTTCAAACATTATGGCTCCCTCAAACCTCGGGAGTTTTAGTGTTCTGTGATAGTTTTGTGACATTCCAGAGCTTACTTCCTACTTCTGAAGTTGGCTGTAGCATTCCCAGGTAATTTCCTCTGATGTATCTGCACAATTCCAGTGTTCAGTACAATGTGTTTCCCAGTGCAGTGGGGTTGCCAAGAATGGGACTTGTACAAAGAAACTTGGGTCAGCTCTTGCATCAGAAGTATTTCAGTTTATAGCCTGGAAAGGCAGAAAAAGCACAGAGGCTCCTATGCACCTTGGAGACCTGTGGGGTTGGTGTGAAGTTAAGAGCTGTGGGCTGAACTGGACCAATTCCTGATGCAGAGATTTCTTGGAAGGTGTCCCCTGAGCACTGGTCAATTTTTATCATGGAACATGTTTGAATCCAGTTCAGCCAAAAAAGGTGTTCTGGGTCAGGTACAAAGAGTGGTGAAGAGCCACAAGTGAGTCTTAATGTGTCCAGGGGAGAATGATGTTTCCTGAGGATTTGTCACCTGCAGGGCCTCAGGCAGTGGCAGCTCTGTGATGTCCCCTGGGCACCTCTCTGAGGTTTCACTGGCAAGAGAGAAGCTGCCTCTGACAGCAGTGGTACAAACACTGCTGGGGAAGTTTGGTTCTTAGCTGCAGTGAGCACAGCCAACCTCCACTGGTAGCAGGAGACTCTCCCTTTGTGACCCAGATTTATTTATGCTGCTCCTGCCCAAAGACAGCCAGAGAGCCCTTGGATAAACACTCACAGGGCCACGTCAGGGCAGCTCCGTAGGTGTGCTGGGGGTTTCCCAGGCTTGTAAGAATCCAGGTGCTCCCACTGAGGTCAGGGAGCACCTGAGCCAGAAGTTCCAAAGGTCTTGGAGTCCGAGGATGACACCTCTGAGAGGTCACACGGGGGCCCTGTGTGTGTGTCACTATCAAAGGCTCCTGTTCCTGAGTACAAGAACAGCGTGGGAGGGGACGGGAGAGGAGCTGCTGCCGAGGAAGGTGGAATTTTCCAGGGCATGTACTGCAAGGACAAGCAGCAGGTGCAAGGGATGGACTTTGTAGGACTGTTGCTGCTGTCCTTGGGTCCCACAGAGCAGACAGGAGCTGTCCCCTCCCTGCCCTCGTCCCAGGAGTGGCAGGACAGCTCCTGCCTGGTGACACTCAGTCCCTGCCAGATGCTGTCCATCACCGGGAGTGGGTGCCTGGAGCAGCAGCAGGTCCTCAGGAGCTGGAAACTGGAAGACAATTCATTTTAATTTAATTTTTATCAGTGATGACTGTTTACATTTGTGCTGTCAGGTTGAAGGACACCAACAGCCCCTGTACAGTCTTGTACTGGCTTAGGGAAATAGTTGCTACCTCTGGGTGCCTTTGGGACCTTCCCAAATCCTTGTCAGTTAGTGCCAGCAATGTTACTTGGCATGTTCCAGCCACTGTCAGCATTGCTGTCAGGCACCCCTGTGTGACAGGGTTTCAGCTTTATACCATTGTGCAGGACAGTTATTAATGTCCCACTTTTTCAGACACTGTTGAGCAACCAAAACCTGGATTCACCAGGCTGGTATGTTATTAGGAATGCATTTCTTTGCTAATTGCAGCTCTCACACGACACTTTTGTTTTCCTTTCACCAGGGTGAATCAACTTGTGATGCCACCAGCCTCTGTGAAAGTCTGAGACGGTGAGTGACCCAAACCAGCAGTAGGTTTCAAACCACCTTTCTGCTCCAAACGTTGTCAGCCCATTTCTTTCCTTACAAATTGCAAAGAAGTTTCCTTAGCCAGCTCTGGTTTGCACCTTTGCCACCCTCAGCCAAAGCAGAGCAAATCAAGAACAGGGAAACCAGGGGTCAACTCAAGTGTCCTTTGTGGTATCGAGTTGCTTCCAGAACCTGGTGCTCCCTTCTTCGAGCAGAAAAGCCCAGGTTACCCCTGTCCTCTTGACCACCAGCAGTGTGAATGTCCCAGGCCACAACTGAAAACCTTTCAGCGTTCACAAAACCTCCTGCTGCCCTGCTCTGGGTCAAACATGGTCTGCTACCAAGCCACCATTGCTGGCACAGTCCAGATTTTCTGCAGGAAGCGTTTCCTGGCCCTGGGTGTTGCTGCTGGACTGTCCCTTGTGCACCCCTCGGCGCAGGGCGCCGGTGCTGGCCACAGGGACCGTCCCCTTCCTGCTGCCCACCCTGTCCCCGGGTCCCTGCTGTCCTTATCACTCCCCTGCAGCCACGCGGCCACCACAAGTGATAAACACTTCCCAGCATTTCACCGGAGCCAAAATTAATTAAAGCAAGTTTTTGAAGAGGAGATTTCTTTCCCATAAATTAAATGCATTGAAAGACTAATGAGAAAATCAGAACTCAATAAGACACGTCAGAATGGTCTTTTGAGGGAAAAAAATTAATACAATCTGTAATACAGCAGATGTGTTATTTCCACAGAGGGGAGTGGATTCAGGCATAGGGATGCCAGGAGCTTGCAGGCTCTGGGCTGGATGTGTACTCAGTATTATTTAACAGTAGCTTTTAGATAAAGTTGGGATTTTTGTTTTTTTAAAAAGCCATCAACAAATCTGGGAGGAAATACTTGGTGCTGTTGCTGAAATGTGCCTTATAAACCAGTGACTCCCTGGGTCCTGGGCACACCAAGCTTTTTCACTGCATTTTCTTCTTTGTTGCTTCAGTTTTATACAGGTTGAAAGAAACCAGGCACCATCATAGGGGAATTTTTCTGTAAGGCAGATTCTGTAAGTCACTGATTTTTAAGGTCAGGGCAATTTCCTGCATAACATGGAGCACAGACCCTCTCACAGGAAATCCTGCAGTGAGAGAACTGGTTGTCCTTGCCCCGTTATCTAGGAAAGCTGTTGGCTGCCAGACAGGCCACCAGTGGTACCTCAGCAGTGAGGAGAGGTGCTGACGTGCTCCTTAAAGCCAGCAGGGACCACCAGCAGTGCCTGCTCTGCCTTGTCAGCAGCACACTGAGCTGGGCTGTCTAAGGGACAGCAGTTTCCAAAATGACAATTTAAGGCACAAGGCAGTCCCTCTTTTCTTTAGTAAACTGAGGGGGTCAAAAACAGCCTACAAAAATGGAGTCTATAACGTGCTGAGCTGCTTCAGCCCACACCAGGCACAGCTGTACCCACACACCTGCCCTGAAGTACTGCACAGGTCACCTCCTGCAGCAGACTGGGCCTGGAGTACAGCGCATTTTTTTCCATTCCAAATGGCCACAGCACATCCTGGAAGTGCTGCCTCCACCATGGGCAGGCTTTGCCAACCCCCAGCTTGCACACAGACCAGGGCTCTCTTGGCTGGCCCCCCCCCACAAAGCCGGGGTGCAGCACCACCAATCCCTGCCTGGAACCTCCCCAGTAACTGCCCCCTCCTGTCCCTGTTTGCAGCTGCCACTGAAGGCAATGTGGACTCGTGGACTCCTCCTCCCACCACACCAAGATCAAGCTCGGAGCCCTTCTGTACTGGATGTCCGTGGATCCTTCAGCTCCACGTCACAGAGGGGTTCTCCAGCACCAAATCCATCCCACTGCTCCAGCCTGCGGGGTCGGGCACCGGGAGCCGCGCGGGGCAGCGGGAACACGGGAACTTCTGGAGTGCAGGGACATCCACAGGGTCCTCTGAGCACAGAACCCAGCTGTGCACTGGGGCCACAAAACACTGCCCGAGTGAGCAACTGTAGATTGTGTAAATGGGTTTAGTTGTAGCCAATGAAGTCTACGTTGTTTGTAGGGCAGCTGGTGTCCTATGGAATGCTGCTGCTCTGCCAGCACTCCCACTCCCACAGACTGCACTCGTTGGGAACCTGTTCTGTACATCACCTTTCCTTTGACACGGAAGGCTCAATTCAGATTATTATTTTTTATTTAAATATGTTATAAGATGCTTTATCTCTGCTGAAGACATTAGATGAGATATATATATATATATTTAGATAAACAGTTTTTATTTAAACATTGGAAAGCTGAAGCTGCCTGTGCAACCATAGCAGACATGAGTAACATCCACAGCTCTCCTCCTCTGAGTGCCCTGGTGCCACAGGAACACTTCCAGTGGGTGACCTTCCTGTCACTCAGACTGAGCAATGGGACAGAGGAGGGAGTTTCACTGCACTGGGTATGCTGGTGGTTGTCACAGAAAGGCCCAGAAGAACGTTGGACAGAAATCCCTACGGGCTCCAGAGTTTTCCATATGCTAAATTCAGCCTTGCCTAGGAGGTTCACAGGCTTTTAAAATACCAAAATCCACCTGGCTGAATGGCTGTACCTTGGGCCTGGGAGTGCAATACTGCTGTGCCAGTGACCTCGTGCTTTGTTTACATGATACCATATCACTCAGACTGTCAGTGCTAATTCTCCCTGTCCATACTCCAAAGCAGGAGGCTGACACTGCCTTCAGAGCAGTGCTCAGCTTCCTGCTCCCCAACCCTGAGCTGTCCCAGAGCGCTGTCACTGGGGTGTCTCTTGTACCTTTACAAAGGTGCATTTGGGAGCTTTCAGACAAGGCCAGTGCCTGAACTGGGTTAGACTCAAATGCAGAAGCTCCATTCCACTGGAGTCTCGTTTCCTGCACTTGGCCTCCACAAGCCAAATTTATGCTGTGTCTGCTGGATGGGGGAGGGAGGGGAGCACAGACCCTGCAGAGGGCCAGGCTGCCACAGGAAGGGCACTGCCACAGGAAACCCCCATTCCCTCTGTCCTCAGCCTCTCTCACAGTTCAGCACAACCTGAGCAGGTGAAAGCACCTCACTCTGTGCTCATGGCTCACAGGTGGCTGCACTTGGGCTCCAAGGAGGACTAAGGCAGCTCAGGAGATGCCAGACTGGGACTGCATGTGAGTTAAGGCTGGGAGCTGCTGTCCTGGCTGTGCTGTGAGATTACTCAGGCACAGGAAGGTACATCTGGGTTTATCTCCCAGTCCCTGCCAGGATGTGCTGCACCCACAGCACAGCATTGCAGCACAGATGGTTGCAGTTCCAGGTGCTCACCCCAGAGCCAGTCCCTGCCCAGGCTAATGACTCCTGTAATCCTGTGAGCCTTTCCTCTTCCCCAGACCTCACAGGACTTCTCTGCAAGGGTTCTGTCACCTGAAATATCTTAAAAGCAGCTCTAAGAGTTGGCTACTTGGCTAAAGACCCAGAGCCAGAAGTGTTCCTCGAGTGTCTGAGCAAGCAGGTGCTGGAAATAACAAAGCAAAGCAAATCCCAAACAATGCTTCACTTCCTACCTCGTGCCACTATTTACACTCGGAGGGGAAACACAACCACTGTAGTCTGGGAGCCAAACACTTGGCTTTAAAGGCACATGAATTTCTGATTCCCATTAAGAAATTCCTTTTTAAGCTGTTTAAAAAGAAACAAAAAGCAACCCAACAATCAGTCATTTCATCTCAGAGACCAAAGAAGATTAACCACATTTCCTAAATTGCTTTTCAGATAGGCTCTCTCCGTTGTAGCATTTACTGTCAACAAAACAGAACATTTCTGCTGAGGTTCAGAGATTAGGAATTCTCCTTAAACTTAATTCTCAGGAGTCAACAATGAAAAGGGAACTGAAGTGTTCTGTAATGTCGCTGGCAGTCCCTGTTTGTGACAGGCCCCAGTCCCTGTCAGAGCCCGGTGCTGGTTTTATCCTCTGTGCACATGAAGGAAATGCTGCGAGTTCTGTTTGAACAAGGACAGAGGGAAGGGAGCAAACAAGGGAGTGAGAAATGACTCCCACCTTCACCACGGGGTCCCTGAATCCCTGCTCCCCCATGTTTCAGGCTAAGAAGGGGAGGCTCAGGCTCCTTCCAGATCCTTGCTGCGTTCACCAGGGTCTGTGCAGGTGTCCAGAGGCACCAGGGAGGCTCCACCTCCCCCTCAGTTAATCACAAGGGTTTTCTCCTACTCCACTTCACACAGGGGATTTTTTAAAGCATTAACTCTCCCCAGCTGATCCTGCACTGGCAATGAGGTGGTTTGTAAAGTGTGGGAAACTGAGGCAATGAGAGCTACCCAAAGAGGCAAGAAAATGACCCAAAAGGCAGCAAGCTACCAATTCAAGTGGCTCCTGCTGCCACTGCTCCCAGGGCAGGTCTGGGTGGCCCCAGGAGCCTCTCCCAGTCAGGGTAACTAAACCCCATCAATGTCTGGCTGTGCTCTGGGAAGCAGAGTTCTTCCAAGCTCCATCCCAACTGCTTGTTTTCTTCTCCATTTGCTTTATTGTTTGGTAAACCAGCACTTACAATCACTTTTACTACGTGGTGTACGGGAGTCTTAGTAAATTTTCTTGTTATACAAGGGAGGAGTATAAAATAGTTTTCTGATTTCTTTCAGAAGCAAATGACTATTTTATTTTTTAAGAGCAATTGATTGTGAATCTCAGAGTATAAAAAAAGCCAAATATATACCTTTATGTAAATTAAGAAATAAAAGTATTTAAAATGTACCTGCTGGCTCCTTTTCTCGTGTCACCTCTTGGCTGTGCACTCCTGTGGCTGCTGCCTGCAGGGCTGGTCCCTGGGATAAGGCTGCTCCGAGCTCCAGCAGCCAGAGAGCTGCCAAGGACTGACCTGGACACCAGCCTGCCTGGAGTTTGTTGAGAAATAACACCAGGAGCAGGGAAGGTGGTGAATTGCAGCCTCAGCCTCCTTCTCCCTCTGAGCTGGATCCAGCCAGGACCAGAGCCGGGGGCAAGGAGTCAGTGGTGGGCACAGAAGTGGGGTCCTGCTCCAGCCCCATTGAGACCCCTCACAGCACAGCTGAAGGACCTGGCTGAGGGACTGATGGAAATGGGTGGTGTGGGAGCCCTGGGTCGGGTGCTCAGGAAGGTGGGCAGGAAGCCAGGAAATGAATTCCCAGGTGGTCCCAGAGTGGGCATCAAGGCTGCCATTCTCCAGTGATCCTGCAGCAGCCATGCCCACCAGCCTCCCAGGGTGGTGGCTTGTGGAGAAAAGGAGTGAAGGGGCTGGTGCTGCTCCTTCAGGAGCCCTGCAGCCCTGCCCCGACACACAGACAGGGCTGTCTGGGGCTGCCCCGACCGGCTGGGAGAGACCCCTCCCACTGCACCCTGCAGTGTCCTCTTCCTTCAGCACACGGCAAATGCCCGAGCCAGGACACCGTGAGAGCAAAGGCTCTGTCACTTAAAGCAATCACCCCTGAAGGCCTTTTGCCAGTGCTTCTCGGGGCTTTCAGCTTAATCATTCTTGTAAATGACCTGATTAAGAATAATTTTCCAAATTCTGATGTTCCAGCAGATAGATAAGCTCAGCAGCTTTAGCTTCCATCCATCAACTACTGCTAACAAGAGTGTGCTGCCCACACTGGGTTTGGATCACAGCCATACCCTTGTGTGTGTTTGTGTCTGTGTTTGTGTCTGTGCCCCCACACACTCCCCATCCCCGCTGCACAAACCTTCCCCTCACTGCCTGTAGAGCTGTCACAGGGCCACCCATGCTCTGACAAACAACAGCCTCATGGGCTGGCACAGGGTGAGCAGCCCGACCCTCTCCTGAGCTGCTCAGTACAAGCTGATGCTCTTTGTGCTGCAGTGCCCTGGTGTCACTGGTGATTTACGTTCATCACATTGTACAAAGAGGTGCAGATTGCATGGCAACCTCTCCTGAGCAACTCCAACACTGCATCCATTGCCCAGAGTCCCCGGCAAAACCTCTGTGTGACGTACAGGATATTGCATCAGAAATCACACAATCATGGAATGGTTTGGCCTGGAAGGACCATAAAGACCAATTAATTCCACCCCCCTGCCATGGCAGGAACACCTTCCACTATCCCAGGTTGCTCCAAGACCTGTCTGGCATGGCCTTGAACATTTCCAAGGATGGGGCAGCCACAGCTTCTCTGAGCATCCTGTGCCAGGGCCTCACCCCTCTCCCAGGACTCCACGTGCCTGGATTTGTCCCATGGCTTTGGCCAATCTCCAGCATTGCATCCCTCCCTCAGCTCAGGGTCTCTGGCTGTTTTCTTGCATCCAGAAGAACCCTTGAGCTCTCTGCCTCTTTGAGCTCTGAGCCCAGGACAGCTAAGAAGAAAAGGCTTCATTTAAATCATCAAAACATCCTTGGCCCTCTAAAGCCCTAAAGGTCGAGCAACAGATGGGACCTGAAATCAGGTAAAATGAACCTTTGTGATTATCAAAAGGCCCAAATAAGTGCTGGTGAAGCACAATTTGACTTGGTGGATTAGTGACTGCAGTCTGTAAGCTGTGCATCAAAGCCAGCCTACAGTCACGTAATTTAAATGGCAAAAGTTAGGGAAGCATCACTCGCACTGTGCTCTGCAGCCCTCCTGTTCCTTTTCCCCTTGACCACTCTGCAAGTCCTGGACACCAAACCACCAATGCACACAGAAGGCAGAGGTCAGTCAACCTCTCCAGCTGACACCTGGCACCACGCAGTGGCCATCCCTCTGTCAGGAACAACAGCTGGCACAGCTCGGGCCTCGTGCTTTGCCCTTCCCAGGATGACCCTGACAGGCTGATCCACACCAACTCTTCACTGCAGTGACCCTGGCAGGTGTCCCAGAGCAGCTCAGCCTCTGCCTCATGTGGGCAAGGACTTGCCCAGCATGGTGGCTCTGGGTGCCACAGCTCTGGTCTGTGCAGGCAGGTGAAGGTTCCCTCCCTAAGCTGCCTGGAGAGAATCCTCTCATCCAGCTCACTCCTTGCGTCCCACCCACTACACCTGGATGCTGTTCCTCCCCGAGTTCCACACAGCAGAGGCACAAAATCCCAGGATGTCCTAGTTACAGGCACAGAGAAAGAAAGAAATCATTAGTGAGACAGTTCAGATCTGAAGCCCCTGGTCCCCTCTGGAGCCCCTCTGAATCATTAAACCACGGACAGCCCTGACCTGCCGCCCTTCTGTGTGCTGCATTTGCATAATTACATGAAAAGTCATCACTCAGGGGACAGCTGGAGGGGCTTAGCTGGGATTGAGGTTTTAACAAGGCAATGAACCAGCTCTCAGCAGTAAATGGCAGAGGCAGGGCAGCATCCCCAGTGCCAGCAGGCCCCTTTGGAGCAGAGGCACCTTTTCGCCTGGAGAAAGGATTGGCGATAATTGCCAACACCTTCTGCCTGGGAAGAGAGATCTGCAGCTCTTCTGCAGTCTGCAACAGCAGCTATTCCAGTCAAGAGGCTACAGCCACCTCCAGATGAGTAAGTGCTTTGGGAGAAAAGGTCCAGCAGGGTGAGTCCAGCCCTGAATTGCTCAGACAAGTGTGGGAGCACGGCAGAGAGCAGGAACCAGGCACCTCCTGGAGGTCTGAGCTGTGCTGTCCTGCCCACACACCTGCAGCTCAAGTCTCCACCCTGTCTGGTACCTCTGCAAACCTCCAGAGGCTGAAGCCAACAGTCATCAAGGGTGGGCACAAGACCTGCCCTTCACCTCCTGCCCAATCTGTGCCAATACCTGAAAGGCTCTTGACTGGCAGAGTGCAGAGCCTGCCAACTCCTCCTCGTCCAGCACGCACCAGGGCTGTGTCCTGCAAGGCAACACCACAGTGCCCCCAGTCCTGACTCCCCCACGTGCCCGAGGGAGCAGCTGTGGAGGCAGGAGGTGAGAGGCAGGCACAGGAAGGACACTGCTGAACTCCAGCACAGAAACTCCAGCTGTCACCTGCTGCTCACAGGAGCCCGTGCACACCCTGGATGTGCAGCTCAGCTTGCAGCACTTACTGCTGGGACAGGCACAGAGGGAGCTGAGGGTCTGCAGTGGATGTGTCTGTGATGCTGCCAGCCACTGCCTCCCAGGAGCTCTGTGCCATTCCAGCAGAGAATCATGGCAAAGGCAGATAAACAGCCACAGGCAAACACAGCCCTTTGCTCTCTTCTCTCACCCCCTCCAAAGGCAGTGGCATTTCCAGTGCCCTCTGGAAATCTCTGCCTGGTGATACCAGACCCAGCTGTGGATAAAAGCCAAAGGCACAACAGGCACAGCCCTGCTCCTGGCCCTTCCCTCTGCCAGCAGCAGCTTCTGCCAGGAGCCAGCACCAATCTCCTCGAGAGCACCGAGGCCTTCAGAGAATCACAGAATCTTGGAAAAAACCTTCAAGATCATCGAGTCCAACCATTCACCCAGCACTGCTTCCTCGGATGCTGGGAGGGTCAGGGCCAGGCACCAACACCCACGTTCTGGCATCCAGGAGCAGGGTGCTCTGCAGGTGAGGAGGAGCAGGGGAGGGAGGAGGCTTTAGTGGCAACTCCAGCATGAGCAACAATTCAAACACTTTGAGCCTCAGCTCTCAACAAGAACCAGGTACCCAACACATGGGAGAACTTGATCCTGGCACTCTCCAAAGGGATGATGGCATTCCAGCATTCAGGAGCCTGGGGATAAATAAGCAGATGCAATTCCAGGCAGTCACCTTCCCAGACTGTTTGCTGTTCCAGGTGCCTTGCATGGCTGCACACAGGCTGCTGGCCTGGCAGAGTGGCCAATCAATCAACCATTTCAACTGTTTCACTGATTTATTGATGTCCCTGCACTACCATGGGCCGTGACCCCTCCTGCAGCCAGCAGCAGCAAGGCAAGAAAAACCGCATCAGGGTAGTTACTGACAACACCAGAGTGGCCAAACTGGAAATGGCTGACCCCAGAGTTTGCATGTGCAAACCCACTTAACCCCAGGCATTTCAGAGGCTGCATCTCCCACACTGCAAAAGCTGTGAGCACTGCTGGGCCTGGGCAGGACAGGGATGAGCTTTTGGGAGCTAATTCTGAATCTCCCACAGGGCTTGACCACGTAACTCAGCAGTGCCAGCACACCCAGCCCAGCTCCCCAAGGAATCCAAACCAGCCTCTCACCTCTGCCTTGGGCAATCATGGAGACAGCATTCTTTGGCACTGACAGAGAAGAGAGAGTGGGCATCTCCCAGAGCCTGGAGGGTGTGTAACCTCCTGAAGCTCTCTGTGCTCTAGGCTGAACCCTCTGCACAAGCCAGACCCGCAGCTTTAGAGCTCAGCATCATGGAAGGTTTATTTAGGAGTCACAGAGAGCATAAAAACTATAGATAAAAAAGATATTTCAACAGTCTACTGAGCCATGCTAGCCATGCCAGGCCTGGGTGAGACCAGGAGTTTACTCCTGTAGCACTGGAGCCTTTTTCTCTTTTCTTTTCTTCTTGGCTTTGTCCTGCTTCTGCTGGGTCTCCTGGACAACACTCCCCTTGGTTTTCTTTGCAGCTGGAACCTGCTCAGCTTCATCAGCTGCAGCACCTTTTCTTTTTCTGTTCGTGTTTTTCCTCTTCCTCTTCTTCTTCTTGTCAGCCACAGCACCTCCTCCATTAGCAGTGGGGAGCTCCCCACCACCCACCTTTGCCACTCCATTCTCCCTGACCCCCCTGTTTGGATTCTTTTTGCTGCCACCAGACATGAGGCCTTTCTTCTGCTTGGGGGTTTCTGTTCCCAGGGGCTGCTCCTCTGGGGCTGCTGGTTCTCCATCTTCCCCTGGTGCCACCCCATTCTCCTGGATGCCTTTCTTGCGATTCTTGCGTTTCTTGGTCTCTGGAAGGAATCCTTTTTTCTTCCGCTTCAGTGACTCCACTCCCTGTGTGGGCTTACTGGCTGTCTTCTCTTTCTTGGGCTTTCTGCAGAGAAAATGCCAAAATTCAAGAGCAACTTAATTTACAGCCAGGGAACAGTGTGGTCCATGTGACAGGCAGTCCACGAACAGGCAGAAGCACCAGAAAGGTGCAGGAAGCACAGGATGAGGATGAATGCTGTGAGGATGAGTGCTACCCATGGAGGTGGGGTAACACCTGCCCGTGGCCCTGGCTTTCTCAGTCTACTGACAACACGAGATCAGGTATCAGACATATCAGTCATGTGCTACAACCCTTTCCCACCCAGGACCAATCCCAAGATGTAAGCACACAGAACAACGAGCCTGGGATTATTCCAAACAGGCATTAATGAGTGTCTCCACCCCACCAACCAAGAAGCTCCATTAAACTTTAACTCCACCCTGAGCTCACTGCCTTGGCTTCCCTTCTCTTCCCACCTCCCCACGTGGTGGTACACAAGCAGGGCAGGCAGCAGGCCCCCAGGCAAGGCAAAAAGGCAGGATCGCGTACGTGTAATTCAGCCAGCGCATGGCGTTCCAGTAGAGAGAGTCGAGCCGTGGCGAATCCCCAAGGTCCTGCAGCTGCTTCAGAGTGAGCAGCACTTCCTCCACCTCCGTCAGCTTCACGTTCAGCTTCTGCAAGAGGCAAGCAGAGGCACTCAGCAGAGTGAACTGGGGTCAGGCACTCACAGCAGCAGGGCTACGCCAGGAATTACCAATCCTGCCTGGCTTCTCCAAGCCACCGCCTTGGGTCCCTTTGCAACACCACTGCAATTTGGGGCAAAAACTGGTCAGTCACACCACACCACCAGGGACTGGGTTTGCTTGAAAACTTGAGCTTCTATCCTGAGAGATCAATAATCTCTATTCTCCACCCACTTTCCTATCAGGTCTTCACAAAGAAACAGGCTGTAGTCTGAGCTCTGGGCCTATCAGTAGGAAACTGGGCTTCAGCAATTCTACTCCTTGTGGTGTTTTCCTCCAGTAAATAAGACCACATTAGGGACATGTTTTGTCACCTATAGAAAATCTTGGCACGCTCAAAAACGTCATTCTTCATTAGGGAAAACAAAGGCCCAGAACAAAGCTTCACTCCTGCTCTTAAAGCTATTAAGTCTGTTTTTGGGAATCACAATCCCTGGAGCTCAGTGGAGAGGAAAGAGCAATCACCTGGGACAAAACCCACCCTCACTTTACCCCAGGTTGTGTTTGTGCTGCTAAGAAAGCAGATGCCACAAGTGTTTGCTGAACACTGCACCAATTCTCCTCAGGAGATCAGCTCATAAGACTATGGATCACTCCTTCAGACAGGAGAGCTCTTCTGTCCTCATATCCAACCAGGCATTCCCTCTAGGGGTACTTTTGGTAGGAAATGAGGTGGGATGCAGCAATCACACAGCAAAATCCAAGTGTGACATTTAATGGATACTCAGAAAACAGCCATTGCCACATTCTGGGTCACACACTCACCTGCTCTGTCACAGTTTTAAGGAGAAAGTTCAACAGCTCCAAGCTCTTGGCAACTTTCTCTTTCTCAGCCTTCACCAGGGGTTTTCCAAGTGTTTTCAAAGACTGCAAATTACATGAGAAGATTGAGAAGAAACATACATTACATGGGGAAACAAAAACAAAGGAGAAAGCAGAAAACAAGTAATGAATAGCAGGATTCACCTGTCAGCAAAGTAATTCTGGAACACAAACCCCACCAAACTCTGGAAAAGCTCAGGAAGGCACTTGGTGAAAGCTTCTGATGCTCAGGTTAATTAAGAAACAACTGAACAAAGTAAGAGCAAGCAGTATCACAGTAGCACAACCTTGCTGCTGTCCCTAGTTTCTAAGTTAAAGTACAACTGGAGATGTTTTCCTGGAGAAAGAGAGGTACAATAATCCCTGACCCTGCCCTGGAAAGGCCAGGAAGCTGCTAGACAAGACTCACCAGAGGGACCACAGCTACTCAGCTTCAGGAGCTGGGATTTACACATAAAGCATTACTGCAAAAACCCATTAAGACTTATGTCCAGGAAATCCCAGGTGCCAGCCTGTAACAGGGCTTGTCAAGCTTAAGTTCACTGAAATAACTGAGGGAAAAACCTCCCCTGTGTTCTCTCTGTGTGCTGCAGGGTTTCTGAGACACTGAAAGGTCTGGCTTAGAGGAAAATCACTCCAAAGATAGGTCAAATAAAAGCCAGTTATTTACAAAAAGGGCAGGAAATAGCCATAAGAAGGCAGCTGGATCAGAGAGGAGGCCCAGTGGCTCGGGGGCACGGATCCCCTGCCTGCAGCTGGTCCTTCATCCCTGCCTACATGGTCATTGTCCTCCCCACTCTATTTCTGTGGGGACACACTCACCACAGCAAACCCCACACAGATCACACTAACATGAAATGGGATTTGCAGGGACAAGTACGCTGCAGACAGCGGCACGTCCCATCAAAGTCTGTTCCTCTAGAGAAGGCTGTACTTGTGGGCAAACCCTCCTTTCCTTGGAATTTGGACATTTCAACACAGCCAAGGGGCAAAAGCCCACCCCAGGCTCAGCATCCTCAGTTCCTCAGGTTGAAAAGTCCCTGGGCCAAACCTGTACCCAGCAGTGGAAAGCTGTTGTTCTGTCACAGATCCTGTATTCCAATCAGACTGGAAGCAATTTAAGGATTCAGCAAACTATTCTGCATCTACATCAGCATAAAGTTGGCAAATAAAATAGAAAATCCTTGCAGACACTGAAAGAAGTAAGAAATCTATTCCCCAAAGCAAGTTTTTTCAGTAATGACACTCACAACAGAAAAATAATGACTCCCAGCAAGAGTGTAGGGAACACTTTCAGCATAGAAAGTGGGGAGACAAGATAACATGTCTGCAAAACCAGCAGCCTTGAAGGAGAATTATTCACTATCTGTACAGGCTCCACACCCTGGGAGTATCTTTTTCAAATAATAAAGATAGTTATTTCCTGTTCAGGATGGTCCACTCAAGCCCTGTATTATACAGCCATTCTGCTGGCTGGAATTCAAGCTGCAACTTCATCTGACTATCAATAACTTGCTAATTACTCTCTCTCCTGATATAGACAGATGCACTGCAACTCTATTCCAGAGCTGTCATTAATCTACAAGGTCACACAATTCCACAGCTCTGAAGTTTCCCAGGTAAAAAGAGAAACAAATATAGGGTGTGTGATTGGAAAAGAAAATAAATCCTCACATGTAGGATATAACACCTCATGGGTCAGGCACATTCAGTTTATTAGACTTACCACGAATAATAAAATTAGTAATAAACAAAAAAGGCTGATTTACATAAACATTTTCTTTGCAATTTGAAGAACAAAATATTGCCAGGTTAACAGTCTCCTTTGTGGTTAAATTAGCTTTCAGAGAGGCTGTTAGGTTGAGATCCTTATTTTGCTAAGTTGTGCACAAGTTCACAGTATGAGAAAATCAGAATGGATTGTCAGCTCCTTGGGACAAGAAGAATCAGTGCTGTGAGATGGAGCCAGAGTGAAGTCAACTGTCATTTCATCTTTTCAATATGCAAACACTTTAGAATTAAAAAGGTGTTAAAAATAAATTGCATTTTCTCTTCACTGTACATGAGTGATGTAGACAACTGCATTTAAATCATGCTGGCTTGACTCTGCCTGTTCCTGCTGCCCTGATGCTTTGAAGGGTTTGAAATAATTCCTACTGAAGACAACAGAAAAGTTCTGTAGCTCTGAAACAACACCTGAGGGGCTGATTTGCAGCAGTACACAAGTTTTTAGGTGCTGGGGAAACTGGGATGTGCACCTAGTGTGGGGTACCCAAGCAAATTCATGCAGACCTGTGGAAAGAAAACAGTGGCTGGCCCAGCTGGAGATGGAAAACATCACTAGACTAGTGAATAAACATCTATATTAAAAGCAGTGTTTTGCATGAATCTGGAAACACAACCACACTTGCACCAGTATAAATAGCCAGAAGCAAACTGGTACAATTTCGATGCTCTGCAAACAAAGAGTTTCCTACTGAAATGGATCACTTTAAAACAGCTCTCGAAGACCAGGAAGGAACAAGAAGGATTAGTGGAGAAGCCAAAGAAGCAGCAGGTAATTCATTACTACAGACTGTACAATTTTCTCTAGCTCAGAAGCAGAAAGGACTGGCTTTAAGGAAGCTGGATTCAGATAAGGATTTACTGTTTCTCAACATATGCCTTCTCCCTTTCCCTTCTGCTACAAAGGGTGTACAACAAATTTGCTACTAAAGCACAAAACCACCACCACCTCTGTATGTGGTAGGTTGAGACAGTGAAGCCTCCTTAAAGATTTGAGGCCAGTTCCTGCTCAGCCCAGAGTCACTTATTATCTCGATCTCACCACTCAGAGCACTTCCCATTAGCGTTCCATGAGATGGTATCTCTGGTCAGGCATTGCTTCCTTCTCCTCCTCCCATAGCAGGGAGTACACAGAAGGGAGGATTTGCTTCCGTGGGATTTGTGTTATTTGTGTTGTTTGCTTCAATGGGATTTGTGTTATTTGTGTTAGAATGAGACACCAACACAACCATGCTCACTCTGGTTATGTAAAAGAAGATGACTTTGGGCTGGGACTGCTGGCAAGCCTGGGGAAATGGCTCCCAGGAAATGAAATCCAAGGCCTCTTCAATGGCAACTGAGTCCAGAAGTCAAAAGCAGCTTTCCCAAGAAATTATATAACTTAATCTCAAGTAGTTATAAAACTTCTGGCTACACAGGGTACCAACCATTGTCTGCAGGCTGTGTTCTGCTCCCTCACTCAGCTCCCCGAGAGATGAAATCAGCTCTGCCACCCCAATTGCAGAGGTCAATCATTTTACAGGCCTACCCTGATTTTATGTGGGGAATGTACACAACCCAATCATAAAATCAAAGCAAAAGCTAATATGTAGCAGATGGCAAACTGCAACACATGGCAAACATGCCTTAAAAAGAGAAGTAGTATTTCAGTCCTCTGCAGCACCCCTGGGAGAGCCTCGAACACTGATCAGATCACAAACACTTGCACAAGGCTGGTAAAGATCTGTTTTACATAGCAAGACTGAGACACAAAGCAGGGGTTTGCTTCCAGCTATGCTACAGGTCAGTGGTGGAGGGTTAAAGCAAAACCCAGAAGAACTTGTCTAACCACCTGTTCTGTGCTTCTCTGCCATGTGCTGCTCCAGAGGTATCCAACTCCCTCTTTCCCTGCCCTCTGAAAGCATTACCAGCCCAAGGGTCACACAGCCCAATTACACAGTACTAAAACCAGAGAGAGCACATGATTTATACCCAACAGCTCCACTGGCATCGCTTGCTGATTTATGTTGCTTTTCTCCCATTTTCTGCTTTTCTTACTCTCCTGCTTCAGGAACAGCCAGTCCCACTTCACAAGATATCTCAGTTCCAGTTCCAGCTCAGCAATACCTGTGATGGTTAATCATGCCTGTATATCTGAGCTGTCAGCAGATCCGGGCGGGTCACTTTCCAAAAGGAAAAACTATGGAGGCAGTTTTCACAACTGGAACTCCCATCTCATCTCAAGCCAATACAGCAATACAGCTCCTGCCTCACCCTACATGGATGCAGCTGGCAGAGATGGTTTTGTCTTGTTACGTCAGACCCGCTGCTTCCAAAAGCTTCTGGCTGTTTCTGGAGGAGGGCACTCCTGGATCCAAAGTTCTCTGCTTCTTGGATTTCTACAAGAAGAACAGCACACTGCCAGCATCTTAACAATCAGTGTGTTTTATTATATCCCTCATTCCTGTATCACACAGGAATATATCCCAACTACTGCAGGATCCAGCCTTTGTTCCACGTCACATTGCACTTCACAGCATTCCCCTGTCTTCACGAAGTGTAAAACAAGTTAGTCAGAGCACAGGAGGTGAACATCTGCAGTAATTCAGTCACACAGGCAGGACAGAGGCCTGGCAGGTAACCACACAGCTCAGCTTCTAAGTCCAAAACCCCCCTGAAACCCGTCACACAGCAAAAGTGCTGTCCATGCACCTAGAGGCGAAGTCAGCATCCCAGCCAGTGCCCTGCAGGGGAGATGGCAATATGTTGTTATATGGAGCAATGCAATGTTTCTGGAAGTCTCTACATCCACACCTGCCTGCACCTCTGCCCCTTTCATGGGGACCTCTGGGGGACACACTCAGCCCAGACTCACAGACACGGCAGCATCTCGAGTGCCACCGAGTGCCCTGGCACCAGAGACAAGCTCAGTTCCCAGTGGAAGTCTGAGTACCATTTAATATTTATGCATTCCCAGTATGTCCTTCAGCCTAGTCCATTGTTTGAAACAAACAGCTCTTCCCTTCCATGGGATCAGCCCAACAGATCCATCACTGAGACCTGGAGAAGCCTGGCCAGCCTGCATTCTTTCTGCATGCAGCACTACCTCCATCCATCCCCTCCTCCCACACAGCACAGCAGACACTGATGGATGGATGTGAGGATTCAGGGCTGGACACAGCACCAAGTCCTTGTGCAGACACACCCCTGCACGACCTCACACCACTGGAGAGCCCGGGGTTCCTCAGGTAAAGTCTCTTCTCCAGCGGCAGAGTTCACCAAAGGTTCCACCCCACGGAATGTCCCCAGCCACAAGGAGAAAGTGCCAAAGGTCTGAGCTCCAAATGCTGAGATCCAAGCTGTGCCCCAGCTGCATGCAGGGTCCCAGAGCAATGGCACAGCCTGGGTTTTTGCCAGGAGTGTGGCTCAGGTCCCTGTGGTGGAATCACACCCAGAGGGGCTCAGCAAGCACATCTGGGGCCCTACAAGCCATGTCCAGTACCTGAGGCAAAGCACAAGATTTCCCACGTCACCGTACAGGTGAGGTTTGGGAAGGGCAGAGCCTTCCTGTGTTATGGAGAGGTTAAGAAGAAGCTGATAACCAACCAAAGGACTGCAGCATTCTGTGTGCTTACAGCTCCTGTTACTGTCCCATGTGAGCATACAGAACACTGAATGCTCAGTATCGCCTCGCCTGTAATTCTGCTTGTGCTTCTCCTGAGAGGAAGGAGGGAAGCCAGCATCATTCCCCGTATCTCACAGAGGCCAAGTAACATGACTGAGCCACACAAACCATGACAGAGCCAGGAATCAGCTCTGAGCTTCCCAAAACCCAGACAAACTGGCCTCAAATACTTCCTTTCATGATAATATTCACTATGAGAGATCCCAAACCAGAACCTGGGGCTAAATCATGGAAGACAAAGAAGAGGGGAGGGAAGAGGACTATGTGTCCTCACTCCAGTTTCCATCTATCCAGAGACACATCCATTTCCAACTCCATGTACACAGGCACACAAGGAGAGATCCTCACACCACCCACCTGAGCAGCACAGCAGCTGCTGCTGAGAGCACTCAAAGGCAGAAAAAAGCACTGACAGTCCCCCCTCCATCCATTTGCTCTCACTAAGTTTCTGAAGACTGAAAATGTAAATGTTCAAAACTTACTTCCTTGCATCTGTAACACAACCAAGTCAACAAGAAATGCTCCCAAAGGGAGGGAACCACCAAGTCTCTGCTTGCCCCTGACTGAGAAAAAGGGAAGGCAGGGGACTAAGCAGACTCGCATGCTGAAGGGTGTAAATAAAGGACATTTTTGGTGATGTTTATTTTGGCAGTTATTAGAGGCAGGAGACAGAAAATCCAGAAGCCATTCTCACAGAAAATGTCAACGCTTTCCCAAGTTTAATGATCTGATTTTTTTTTTCCAAAGGCCATATGAAAATGCAGCAGGGAAAAACCACATAGGACAGCTGAGAGGAGAAGGAAGGCTCCAAAGAGACATCCAGTATTCTGAAAGAATGTCGAAGATATCAGTTAAATCACTACTGGCCTCATTTTACAAGCTAAGAGGCTGAGAAAGGGCAATGAATTAAGAATTTATAAAGATGGACAGATAAAAGTTCAGGCAATCTTCAAGGAAAAAACCTGAAGAATGGCTTTTTTAGAGATTTGATGAAGTCACTTTAATAATTTATCTCACTAAAAATTAAGACACCGATAATCAAATGTGATGCCCTTCAGAAATTAAGGGCATGTCTATGCTGGAAGGCCAGATAGTATATCACTCTCTCCCCTACACATTCTCAGTAGCTCCAGACAGTTATTCTAAATCCCTTGCTGAAGAACACCATAGTAACAAAACCCTGGAATGCCATACAACATAAGTCTTCAGGGAGAGCACAGTAACTTTCACATGATATGGAAAAGAGGTCTTGGGTTATCTTTGCCATCCCTTCCCAGGCCATGTAATTCCCTATCTGTCTACATCCATGCCTGTCCAGTCCAAGCCTAAGCAAACACCTAAGTGTATGGAGGCACCAAATGCATGTCATTGGCATTATGTGTAATGATCTGAAAGCCTCCAGAACTGGTGACTGGCAGTGCTTTGCTCTTTCACTGAACTTAGGTATCAGGTTCTGTCAGCACTTTTACAGTGCAGGATGCCTTGATCCCACTTGGGTTTCAAACAGCCAACTGGAACACTGTCTGCTCTGCCCATTCCTTATGACACTAACAAAACAAGCAAAGGGAAAATCAGTAGTAAAGTTTGGTCTTATGATGTACTTATTGCAGAAGAAAGACAAAGGAAGCCCTCAGGAAACCACTGTGTTCAAGCCAGAGAAAGCAATTGTAACAACAGTTTTCTGAGGGCTGTTCTGTTTTGAAGTTCACAGCCATCAAAATATGTATTTTCTGGACTATTCCCACTCCCTTTGACTTTCACATCATAACTGGAAGTTTCAGCATAAGTTGGGAGTTACAGAGCACCTCAGTTCGGGAGGGCAAGCTGGTCCCTAGGAAAGGGATGACAAAAAAATGTAATGAAATTACGTATTCAGGACCTGCAAACTCCTGCCCCAAATCTGTCAGTGAGTTACTAAAAAATTGGCACAGGTTCAAGATCTCTCCAAAGGCAAGACAGCAATTTTGTAACATACAAATATACCTAACAAGGGAAGCAAACACCAAAACGTGGCTACAGCGACAACCGGGAGAGCTGAAAGATCGAATTGAGAGGTGCTGGACAGTCAAAAAGTGTGTGAGCCCTAGCAGCAAACCCAGAGATCCCTCACCAAAACTGGGTGAGAGCTTCCTGCATGGAATGGGGAACTGGACCTCTCGGGCTCTGCAACCACCTCACTGTGTGACTCAGGGAGCCTGAACTCAACAATCAGCAGAGATCACCATGGCTCAGAGATCACTGTGCAACACACAGGGCTGCTCTGAAGCCAAGTGAAGAGACAGTCAGATCCACAAAAAGGGTCTCAGGGATGTCTCAGAGTTTAATTCTTGGCTCAGCTCCCAGCCAAGGAGTGTCACCTGTAAAACAGGATGAACGACTTTAGCAAACCAAATCCATTACGTCTTGGGTTTCTGCAGAATACCTTCTCCATTACATCAACAACCCACTCGTTTGAATTTCCTTTGTAAAGCACTTTGAGACCTACTGATAAAGAACAAAGCTCTCCAGGAGGAAGATGCTTCTGTCAAATGTTCCAGCATCCCAGGTGAGCTCTGTCACTTACAGCATGAAGCAACTATTTCTTTATACCACGAACACAACTGAGCCATCCAGATCCCCAGTTAGAACAGACTTGAACAACTGTAGCAAGGTTCTCCTTTGTGTAAAGTAACTATTTAGGATTTGGGAGGTCAAAACTGTGCCAGAGCTGTTTTTTTGCTTCCTTGCCTTTGTAGTGCAGGGCTGTGGATGAGGCTTTCTGCCCAGGAGACCCAGCAGCACAAGCCAAGAGCATCAACAGCAAGCAGGGCTCTCACACGAACAAGTCAACTCCAAAGTACCTGATGGGACATCAAGACCTGCCTTGCTGACAGTAAGGAGAGGGCAAACATGGATCCTTCATGGCCATGATGTATGTTTTATAAGCATGCTTAAACAGTTTGGGAACAAATAAGGTCAAGCTGGCTTATGTAAGCACAAGAGCCATTGCCTCGCAGCAGCCAGAGCTGCTATTTTGGGAACCTGTCTCTTCACTTAACGTTCCTGGCCGTTGATTCTCCCTCATCTGCCTCTCAGCTCTGCCTGCATAATTCAGTGATATCCAAGACTGCACTTGTCTCACATTGCTTCTTCCCAGTTCCAGTTCACATCACTGCCTAACCCATCCCAGATTTCCCTGGTGAGGATGCTCCTCACCAAGGGATCTCAGCAGGTATGCAGTGCCATCCCTGAGGCGACACAGGATAAGCAGGCAGACAGCAGGAGATAATATCTTGTCCTCTCTGACAGCCTTAAGCCTGCCAGGGCAATCCTGCACCTGGGGAGCTACAGCCTCTGAGCTGCAAATGTGACCCAGAACACAGAGGGTGGCAAAGCCTTCAGGTGACAGGGTCCTTGTGAGCAACAGCACTGCCTGAATTACAAGTGCACGTCAGTTAAAGAGTTGCAAACCTCTCTCTGGGTCAAAGAAAGGTACAAAATTCTAGATTATCATTTTTTCCTCTTAAAACAGCTGTTTGTGAGGGACAGTGGCAGGAATGGCCAATGACAACAAATACAGACATTTCAAGCAGAGGCAGGGCAATAGATCATCATTTTCCACAGCATCCCACAGTGCCCAGCCCAGGCTCTCACAGGTAAGCACCCACATCTGCCAGCATCTACTCACATACTCACCTCTGAAATCACAGCTGACTTGGAATGGCCCATGGAAACAAGTCTCAGGAGAAAAGGGATGAGACTGAGCTGCAGGAAGAGTTCTGCAAACATCCTCTCAATCCTCCAGGTAAGCAGGAGCGTGTGAGGACAGCAGCAACAGGAAGGGCTGTTGCTCAGTCCAAGCTCCTCCCAAACAAACTCACCCCAGAACTTCAACATCAGGCCTGGAACTTCTACCCAACCTGCAGATTCTCTGCCAGCCAAGCACACAACTTTCACCTGGAGATTCAGGGCTAATAAACTCTTCAGCAACTTACTTTAATGGTGAAATAGCCTCCTTGACAAATATCTACTTTCTACAGATCCTAAATTTGCTCAGTTTCCAGCCTCTGACTTCTGCTAAAAGAAATTTTTTACCATCTTCAAAAGACACCAGTGACACTGTGAATATTGCTTTACTACACCACAGAGCCACTACATGTTTTTAGAGCTATTACTCAGGGAAGTGAGCTTTTCTGCACCACCAAAAAGACACAGAATTCCTTTGGCAGCTCTAGAAAGTCTCGCAGCACAAGTGCCAGCCTTTGGCTATGAATCAAAACTGTTATGTGGAATATAAAGTCCTTGACCCCTTGTCACTACAGCAACATTTAATGTGCAGCTGCCCCAGCCCCACAGAGCCACACCAGCTGGGTTAAGTACATGGGGGGAGCAGGAGGAAAGGAGACAAAACCCACACATGTATGAACACCAACAGCAGCCTGTAAAAATGTTATCTCAGGGCTTTTTCAGGTCAAAAAGAGAACCAGAAGCTATATGCCACTGCCATTTAACAGTATGGGAGGCCTCCTGCCCGCAGGGTAAACCTTGGACAACCCAAACAAACTGACAGTATTTCTCAGTTATTTTTCTTTAAACACACATGACCACAGAAATGAGAGGTATTGAGGAAACTTTAATAGCAAAGCCCATTAAGAATCTCAAATGGGTTGCAAGATGCTAAACTCTCCCTGACTAGAACAACATAAAGGCATTGCAAATGTTTGTGGTTTCCCACTGAATCACTGAGTTCTGCATATATACATCTGCTAGAGAGAAACATGGAGATGACCAGGTTGGGAGGACTGGCATGTTTTATGTAGCTGAGGAACAACATCATACCTAACTCCACTCATCGGATTCCTGATGCAATCTTTAAACAAAAAGTATTTAATGAAACTGAAGATTACCTGCTTTCTCCAGAATTATAAACAGCATCTTCAAATTCCCTGGTTTAACCTTGCTTAGATTTTTGTCCCTCCTTGACAGAAAGAAACAGATCTAATTGTTCTGCTTCAATACAACAAATTACAGAACAGCCTAAATTACCACGTAAGCAGCATCTGAAGCAGTAAGTAAAGAATGAAAGCTACCCTTAGAAAGAGTTCATTATTACAGTTACGTAGAAACTCCAAGACTGGAATCTCCCATGCCATCAAGTTTAGTCACCACCTCACAACATTAATTTGGCTGCTTGTTTCTCCCCACATCAATCCACAAGATTAAAAGTGAATGGCATTTGCTTCTTCAACCTCCTGTCCCACAGATCATCTCCCATGTAACAGCTGCACCCACTGTCCTCAGGTACAATTTGCACTTGCCACTAACTCAGGAGCCCTGCAATTTCTGTCACTGTTTATTCTGCACAAATTATTTTCCCATGGATTTTAAGGTTTCCCTGATGAACAATATTGGCAAGGGAGTCTGATCCAGAAGGCCTGCGATGCACCAGGAGCCAAAAGTCCAGTGCACCTCAGGTCTACTTTTGTGGCCCTGAAGTTCATTCCAATACCGAACTTGCATGACATGTCCTGAAATTAATGTTCACAATACTGTTCCATTATTTTTCTATTTTTTTAAACATCTTAAATTGATCTGTATGAGTGTATTCCCTAAAATCTGAGCTCTGTCTCTTGCATCCTCGCTGAGCTGCACCAGGAATGTCACAGTGGTGTTACAAGAATTCTGCCAGCCTGGTGGGCACTACTAGGATGTGGTGCCAGCAGGCACAAGGTCTCTAACACCACTTAAGCTGAGCACAGCCCCAGACTGCAGCTCTGAGACTGAGCACCAGACAAATGAAAGTAGCACCCATTAGGTGCCACCTGTACATTAAACATGTTGGAGCTTGTTACCTCTGTTACTTGGCTGAGGCTTCTGCTGATCAATTCCTCCCACTCCTCCTCTGTAATGAAGAGCTTCAGTTCATGAAGTAGCAGAACTTTGTGGAGAAGCAAACAGGCCATGGCCTGAAAGAGAAAGGGGAGAGAAGAACATGAAACTCTCCAGGGAAGGTGTTAGCAATGTAAATACCCTGCTAAAGTAAACAGCTACACACACCATCCAGGGCAGGCCAGGTTACAAAGGCAGCATAACCTCACTAACATATATGTCACAGACTGGTTTGAGTTGGAAGGGACCCTAAAGATCATCTCATTCCAACCCCCTGCCAGGGGCCAGAACAGGGACAGGGACACTTTCCGCTGTCTCAGGTTACTCCAAGCCCTGTCCATCCTGGCCTTGAACACTTTCAGGGGTCCAGGGGTAGCCACAGTTTTTCTGGGCAACCTGTGTCAGGGCCTCACCACCCTCACAGGGAAGAATTTCTTCCTAATATCTAACCTAAACCCACCCTCCTTCAGCAAAAGGCTCTGTCTGAAAACATTCTCTAGGTCCTTATAGAGTCACCCCTCAGGAGACAGGGGGGTGGGTTTTGGTTGAATGCACATATATAGAAGAGAAGGTCAAAGGGGCGTGGAGGGATCATTACAGTTCTAGATTTAGGCATGAATATCCAAAACCATGCTTTAGCAACTGCTCCAAGGGTCTCCTCAAGTTTACAGGCAGCACCTTTGAGTGACCACACCCTTTACTGTGCTCTGACACATGCAATAGGCACAAATATTAAAAAATAAAAGCTGGCAGGATAGCAAATGCTTCATTTCAAAGGAATACTAGATGGGAACTGCTGTTCAGAGCAGCACTTGGCCTTGCCCTGGAGTCAAACTTGCTCATTAAGCCTCTACATTAACACAGCAATGACAAGAATGGCTACTGGAAAACCAACAGTGATCTGCAATCTTCTTACACATCTTTTTCTGTTCCAGAATTCCTATTTTAAGGCTTTCTTAGGTACAAGAGAAAAATGCAGCATTAGTCAAAGGCAAAATATAGAAATGCACAAAATACAGTAATGAGGATTAGTACAAATAGCTTAGAGGATTTAAGGGGGAATTTTTTGTAGCAGCATGGAGTTAGTGAGCAAAGTCTACTCATATAAAGAAAAAAATGTTGCCTCTAGCTGCCATCACACAGACCAAAATTGAATGCAGTTACAAATATCAAAAATCAGAAGGAATTACAAGACCTAAGCTCATTCAAAGAAAGCAATGGCTGCTGTTCTTTAACCCCAAACCACAGAAAACAAATGAGCAAAGTTTGTAAAGCTCCTTATCAAAGTCATCATTGAGATTAAAAGTCTGAGACCTCAAGCATAAAAGCAACCTTGCCTCCAGGCACCCCTTGGGTCCAAAAGAAGCAACCTGAAAAACATGGAGCAGGAGGTTAAAAACTGACCCAGACTTCTACTGGGTCATTTCTAGGGACCTGTTTACTGAATAATTCAAAGGGAGCAAAGAGAAGAAATCCCTGGATCTCCTGGGAGCAACAGGACCAGCCAGAGTTGCAGGGGGTCAAACAGAACACGTCACAAGTTCAGGGAGGTCTGTGTTTCCTGTACAGCACACTCCAGGCTTCTGGGACAGACGGAACACAGGTTGCTCCCTGGAGAATACCAGCACTCGTATCTGTGTCACAACAGATAATGTCACACATCCTTGTAAGCTTACCTCCAGTCTGCACAGTACAGTCAGCACAGAGAATTATCCAAACAGAGAGAGCTTTCATTGCACACAGAAATTCTGTTCTTTACTGGAAGGTGAAAATGCGGCAGGGAACCAATGAGCCCATGTCAGAAGATTTATGCTCATTCAAGGAGAGAGAGCACCCTAACGCCATCTCCAAGGCAGGCAGGCTTACGTATTCCTTGTAATTATGGGGAGGCTGTGTCCTACAGAACAAATTATGGCATGTCTGCATGAGTGTATCAAATGTAGTGGAAAGTCACTTCAGTGCAATTACAAAGAGAACACGACCCGTGGATTAGATGAAAGACTATAATTCGTTCTGAAAGGCCCCGGCAGGGTCACAAACCTCCAGGCACCAGCTCTTCTCTGACAATTACAAACACATTTATACTGCAAGTGGGTGCAAAGCAGAGAGCAGGGTCGTGTTAAGGTATCCTGGGATATCTCAGGACTACAGGTCTACTCCAGAGGCACCAGTGACAAGGGCCTGCTCAGGAACTGCTCCAGTCAGCAGTGGGTAGGAGCAATGAAAGTTAATGAGAAAAAGAACTAGAAGAAAATCAATGCCATCCAAAGGATGGTTGCTCTGGAGACCTGAGACTCATACAGTGCACTGAGAACAGTCCCTGAATGGGACCTACTCCTCGGTAAGCACTAAGCTTGACAAGTATTTTAAAAGAAAGGCAAAAAAACCCCCCAAACCACTAAGCATTCCCTTCTGTGACATAAATGAGGAAGTCAGAACACCCAACCATCTGAGGATCCTGGTTGGTGCTATCACTCTAGTAATTCCATCACACTCAGAGCTTTCACGCCTCCAGCCTGCTTATTAGATTCCAGCAAAGTGAAAATAAGTTTTGAATTTCACATAATTAAAACACTGCTATTGCTCCACTCAACATTATCCTTTTTCCTGACTGTTTTTTAAGCCAATGATAATTTAGAACTAAGCATGATCAAATTTTCTCATTTGAAACAACAAAAATAAAATATTTACCTGTTGGTTGAAGTAAAATTTGGCTTAAGTACATCTCAGTCAGAGAGTAAATGTAACACTAGTAACTGCAGGGTCATCAGTACCATGCTATGCTGTAGTTTAAGGTTATCATATTCATCCCAGAGTCAATGCCTCCCCTGTTCCTAGACCTGTTATTAACATACAGCCCTTGTACAGCCTGTTTTTCCACAGCAAACGGAACAGTTCAACAGCAAAAGTTAAACCACAGGGAGAGGGACTGATGGCAGTGAACTCAGCCAAAAACATCGGGGCAGAACCAAAACTAAAATCAAGTTCTTCAATGCTGGTCCAAGGGTAAACCCAATAAGAAACAACACTTCTCACTCCTCCTGCTGATGCCATCCCACCTCAGCAAGCTCAAACCAAACCAGGAGGGACACCAAGTTTTCTTTAGAAGGTGGTACACCCATCACACATCACTCACAGCATCCATAAGCACATGAAGAAGGATCCTGGATGTCATCATAAGATTGCTTAACAAGCAAATGTACCCACAGAAAACAATCTAGCAACCAGGAGCACAAAGCTGCCATATCCCCTTAGAAAGCAACAGTCCTCAGCAATGGCTTTTCAGCCACAATTCATCTGTCAGGGCTGAGAAACATCAAATTCCACTGGCATGGAATAGCTCCCCATAGAACAGTCCCTAGCAAGATTTGCAAAAATTATTTTGAACACTCAATCACTTTCATGACCTTCAGGAGCTTCATCAAGTAACAAAAGTTTTGTTTTGGCATCTAAGATAAGGGGGGCTAAGAGTATGAGCACTTTGCATAAGTAAGGAAAGCCCCAAAGTCAGTCAAATCTTCAGGAACCATTTTCTTGTAGTGGCAGAGAAAGAGAAACAGCTCTGCTGTTGCCTTTCATTTTCCTTGTTTTATCTTCTCAAACACATGGACACAATGCAGCTGAAAGCAGATGTGTTAGAGGTATGATGTCCATGCACATGGGAGTGAACGTTCATCACCCCACACCTGCTTTAGAGAGCTGGTCAGAGATACCACAAGTCACTTTCTTACCCATCTCAACACATCCCACTTTTTGGGAATGCAAACACTCAAAGTTTTTAATGAAAATAGCCTAAAAAAGAAAACGAGGCTGCTCAGAGGGTTTTTCAAGCCATCTCCTGCAACGAGGACCTTTCCATCCCCAGCCACTTCTGGAAACATGTCACCAGAAAACTGGTAATCAAAAAAGATCTTTTCAGAAATGAAGAAGCCACAAAATTTACCTCTATTGTGTTCTGTGATGCGGAGGTTTCACCAAGACTTTTGAAATACAAGACCACACATAAGAGCACCTTAGGAGGAGCCAAGCCACCCCAGCCAGTTCAAATCTTCTGCATCAACACCTTCAACCCTTGTAATTTCTCACAGTTCATCATTTACCCTTTAACATGTTCATGATGTGTCTTTTACACACGATACAGGGACCAGCTGCATGCTTTACCATCACAGACCAGCAGCAATTTGAATTTTAGAGGGTACTCACAAAATCCAGCACAGACCTGGAGCTCAACCACTACACAACCCAGTTGTCTCTCTGCCTCCTGCCATCCCCAGCAACACTGGTATCTTGGAATGTCTTACAAGCACTCAGCAATTTTGGAGGCTGGCAGAACAATACTGTCCCCAAGAACATCATAGAAGATTCTCTGCATTTTCTCAGTGCCAAATCAAGCCCGCTGTGTTCCTGACAGCCCTACGAGACAGCCAAGTATTATCAACACTTCACAAATGGACAAAAATAGAAGACTCAAGAATCCCAGCTACCAAACTCCAGTCCAGTTCAGAAAAGAGGGTTGTCATCCCCCCCATATGCACAGTCTGAAATAAGAATGTGTGAGAATAGTTACAAGCAGTTGACAGCCAGATTAGAGCTTTTTCTAAAGAGAGCTGAATGCTGCAGTGCATCCTGTGCACTAGAAGCCACCCAGTTGCCTAATCAAAACATTTTCTCCATAATGTCAGTTTTTAAAAAGACCATAAAATAGTAAAAATAGTAAAAATAGTAAAAAAGAAATACAAGGGAAGTCTGTTCAAGCAGGTACAGTAGAAACACATACACACTCCCACATATATCTATCAAGCACACGACTAAATGAGGCAGAAAGGCTCCTTATCAATCCACGTGGGAGCACAGAACAAACAATAACTAAGGGCAGTGCTGACCCTAAGATTTTCTGTGGCTTTGTTCATTTCTCTCTTATCTACAACAATTACACAAAATGCCATTCAGTGCAAATGGTTGTGATTTCCTTCTGCAACAGGCAACGTGCTCACTGCAGTAACCAGGATGTGCTGGTAATTCCCAGGTGTGCTCACTCACCTTAGCCAGATACTAAAAGGGAGTGTGAGTGGAGGTTGCTGGGTTATAGAACCCGACTTTACCCTGCACAGGGAAGGACAAGACATCTGGCCTAACCACTAAATATGGTAATGGATTAAATGCCTACCAATCCACCCACTGTTTTCCCTTTGAAAGCAGGTATCAAGCACAGGTAGGTCAGAAGTTGCTCTCCCCAGTCATCATCCAGGTGAGCTGGATAGAGGGGAACAGATGGAGATGTCTTTCAATCACTGCAGTTGTGAAAGAGAAAAAGAACAAAACAAATAAGCCTTTGCAATACTGTAGAGGTTCTGTTTGCAATTCTGAAGGATGAAGATCTAATGAGAATGACCTAAATTCAGAGTTGTTTTTCCAAAGAAAAGCACTCTGTTAATAGAAGGACACTTGTTTCTGATGCAAAAAGAAACACTTTTCAGTCCCAAGTGGTTTAGGATACTGACTGGAGGTGGCTTTGCAAACAAGTGAAAAAAATCTGCCACCCAGGCACACTCCTGAGAGAAAAGACACTGAAATCAGCAGCCACCATTGCCACCATCAGAGGAGCAGGAACCTTAGGAAGAGGTGCCTGCACTGTGACACAGCACACCCCAGCTCTGAGTTTTCACACAGCTGCTCTGCTGGCTGATCCCAAAGCAATTTGCAGGCTACATCTGAGTAACCCTCAAAATTCCCTGACAGCCGTTTTCAGCTTTCAGGAAAGAGGCAGCAAGTTTGCCTGGCTTGCCTCAAGCACATGGTAGGACACAAACTCTTATTAGATCTGACCCAGGACAGTATTTGAGCTTATCACACCTCCTTACACTTTGTAAGAGAAGCAGTGGGAAGTTTAAATGCTTACCAAAGGCATGAAGATGGATTTTCCTCATCTTTTTACCTATTGCTTTTGCAGCATGAACAAAGTTTATCAACATGAAATGTGTCACTAGTGTGGCAAGAGCTTCTTATTGCCTTTGTGTAATATATGGAAAACATTACCTGGAAAATTACAGGTTGGTGCAACTCAAGTACATTCTTAGAAATGAAGAAGCATCAGGAGTTTTAGTACTATCAACATGCCACTGCTCTGGAAAGTCCAGGAGACAAAAATATAGAGGTGGCATCACACCTCAGAGGCCACTGGTATTTCAGAGCACTGATGTCTCCGTTCTGGCACAGAGCCTGCCCTGCCAGCACATCTGACTCAGTGCCAGCACACAGCATAAAACAGCAGCTCTCCCTGTGTAATCATCAGCATTAAGATTATTGTACAGCAACAGGGATATGGCAAAAAATAACTGCACTTCTAGAAAGTCTCTCCTGCCAAGCCCTTTGAGACTGCAATGGCACGAGTCACATGCTGCATTTGTGACAAATACCACCAGGAAAGCTGGGTAAAAGAATAGAGGCCAAGAATACTGGAAATTCTAAATAAGTTTTCTTTGAATTTTAATAAATAATCAAACTATGAAATAAATTCCTCAGCTATCTGTAATTTATTGCATGTTTAAAATAAACCAACCAACGCACTCCAAAACCCAGAAGTTCCACCTTACAGGGTTATTGGTGACAGGAGAACAAGCTGTCATTTATTACTGCAGAGCAGGAGATCCAGAGCACCACTGCAAAGCTCTTTTCCAATTACTGTCAAAGCTTTTTTTGAAAAGAAAACAAAGAGCATCCAAAGGCACGAAGGAAGTGCCAATCTACCCCCCCTTTCTGCTCATACAGTCAAATTATTTTATTTTTACATTCACATTGGATGTGGGATGAAGACAAAAGCACCAATGGAGCAGTCCTGAGTTTCAGGGCTTTTTATTCCTCTACCACACTTGATGCATCCATTTGAGCATTTCTGAGCCCATCAGCTACAAGTCTGTTTGATATCAGTTTGGCAGCTGTGTCCAAGTCAGAAACCCAGCCCTGAAGGTTATTCAAAAGGACAAATTATGAGAGGGATGGGACAATAAGACCCACAACAATGGATCTGTTCCACACAGCAAATCCCCTCCAGGCTGTTTGGAGGCAATGGCAGTTAAATGTATGCTGTATACACCATACAGTCATGGAATGGTTTGGCCTGGATGGGACACCTTAAAGCCCATCCTGTCCCACCCCTGCCATGGGCTTCCACTATCCCAGGGGGCTCCAAGCCCCATCCAACCTGGCCTTGGACACTTCCAGGGATCCAGGGGCAGCCACAGCTTCTCTGGGCAACCTGTGCCAAGGCCTCACCACTCTCACAGGGAAGAATTTCTTCCCAATATCACATCCATCCCTGCCCTCTGGCAGTGGGGAGCCATTCCCTGTGTCCTGTCCCTCCATCCCTTGTGCAAAGTCCCTCTCCAGCTCTTCTGGAGCCCCTTTAGGCCCTGGAAGGGGCTCTGAGCTCTCCCTGGAGCCTTCTCTTCTCCAGGTGAACACCCCCACTCTTCCAGTCTGGCTCCAGAGCAGAGGAGCTCCAGCCCTTGAAGCATCTCCATGGCCTCCTTGAGGGGAGACAAGAAGAGGGATAGAACAGGATTCTTTCCAAATTTTAGGATAAACAAGAAATTACACTTCAAGACCCTTAACATGTATTCTCACTGAACAAGCATCAAACACCAATTATTTACTTAAAACATACATAACTTACTTGAAGGCTTTAGATATAAAAAGTAAAAGCCAGATTAAGAATAAGAATTAATCTTAATTAAGATTAAGAAAGTGATTAAGAAATGTTTGCCAAATCACTTTTCCTCAATCCCCAAGGTGTAACTGCAGTATCTCACACACAGCTTGTCCACATAGACATGATTCATACGTATTTCAAATCCAACGAGGAGGGAGGATAAGACAAAGCCCTGGCTGTGGCTTCAGAAAACTATTTTTGACAACAAAAACTAATTTTCCCTCCTCACTACCACTGAAACAAGGCACACACAAGCAGTGGAGCCAAGATTGTCGTTCAGTAGCTGTCTAAAAGGTTTTAGAGTGGAAAGTGCTCACACCTTCTGGGATAAATGGATTGTGAGGAGAATGTGGCTGGCACGTTCAGCTGTGCAGAACTGCCCATGCCAGGACATCTGAGCAACAACACAACTAATCTTCAGTTTAAAAATTAGACATCAACTTTTACCCTAAATCTACCCTGTTATGCCTCTGATTAAGGGACTTGGGGAGAGCCTTTCCTGCACCCTGTTCCTGGCTGGCTCCTCTTCTTGCCTGGTACAAGGACGTTGTCAGCCACTGGACAGACTCCTGGTGCCTGAAAGCACAGTGAGAGAGAGCTCACACTGCCCACAAAGACCATGCAAACATCTTCTGTATGATCACCTGGCTTTGGAGCCAAATTCAGTAATTCCTGCTACAACCCAGTGCCCTCAGACTAACGAAATGGCTTTTCCAAGGCATTCCCTCAGCCAGCCCTGACAAGGTGTGATATTGCTGTCTGAGGCTGGCAGAATACAAGCAGGACACAACTTGGCCAGCACAGAAGCCGTCAGACTGTCAGATAACAGTTTCCAGGTCTGTCCTTCTGCCTCCAGAAACAGAGATGGGAGAAGAATGCAGGAGAAGTAAACACTGAGCAGAAACCCCCAGCCATCATCCACCATGCCCTGCTCCCACACCTTCCCAGTGCTCCAAACATCACGCTCTGGGCCAGAAAGCAGGTTCCTGCCTCAGTCTGGCCTTGCCAAAAAAAACCAAATAGGAGATTTACGAGCTCAGGAATAAAATTCTCCTTGTCAAAAAACAATTAAAACAAATGATGTTTTACAGCTTAAATTAAGTTCCTGCAACAAATGGATGAGAAAAATTTTGCAAGGCTAGTTAATTGCAACATGTAAAACATTTAAGTGACACCTAAATCACATTTTACAACCTTGGACCAGAAAGGCAATCTCAATGTACTCCCACCAAACACTCTATGTCCTCAAGTTCTTGCAATCTTCAGTGGCTCAGAACAAGCCAACCTGCACTGCAGCCCAGCTTCAGGCACCTTTACCTGTTCTTCCTTCCCACTAAAAACACAGATTTCCACAGATCTGGCAGGAACCTTTAAACCACTCACAACAGCTTACATATAATTAGCACATTGACAATTGCCATACAAGACATGCTTTGCTGATTTGACCATCACCATCGAATAGATGATCTGTTTATGCCATCTTGAGCACAAAAATGATGAATGAACTCTGTGGGTTTAACTTTGATTTCTAAACCTCTCCCTCTCTCTGGCTGGTTTAAACAAGCAGAACAGCAGTTTGCAAACAAAAGGGGTTGTGTGTCCTCCTGGGACTGTTTGAACATACATCCCTGTAATTCCCAGAGCAGGTCAACTTCACGGTCACTATCTCAGCAATGGAAAAAATGGAAAAGCAATCACCTGCTCATCACCTGCTCAGGCAGCAGGTGAACTGGATCCCTCACCTCCATGAGAGAGGCTCAAGACCAAGACTCAGGGATAGTGAAAATCTCTGGCTAAAATGCCTCCAAGCAGAGGAAAACAGAATGTGGAGCTACATCAGACCTTGGTCCCCACTTTGGATACTCTACTTTTGGGTTTCAGGTTTTGCTACCTTTCTTCTGCAAAAGAACAAAGGTCCCTGGAAGCAGAGACAAAACTGGCTGTGAAGAAATCTCCATCTTCCTACCCCTCCTGTTAACTCCCCTCTCCTCTCTATTTTTATCATCCCTCATAAACCTCTTCACCCATGGCTCAAATGTCCCGCTGTAGGCAGGAGCAAGGAAAAGTTAAGCAACCTGTATGATTCCACTACTATTCCCAAGGCTCTGAGGAGCAGTGGTTGATTGATCAGACGAGCTGCTCACTTCATTCTGCTGTGACTGAGGACTTGCCAGACCACAGAAAATTTATCCCATTAGTCACACCGGCACATCTTTCTCCTCCTCCACAACCTGAAAATGGCTATAGCATGACAAAGCACTTTAACCACTGCTGCTCAATCTGGCTGAAAATGTGGATTGAGCTACACCTCACACAAACCACCTTTATATAATGCAGCTGCACCTACAAGAGTTGTGTCAGTCTAGACCCTACAGGTAAAGATTCATTGATTTCACTGACAGTCACACCAGATGGGTTTTAAATGTACTTGAGACAGCAGAAATCCCAGGAGTAGCAGTCCTGGCAGATCATATATACAGCCTGCAGACTATATATAAAGCATTCACTCACACACAGGTTTCTTCATGCCCTAAACCATCAGTACTGTGTTTAACCAGGGACTCTGCAAATCACATTCTCTTCACTGCTGCCAAGGAATAGACTTTTGCCATGCTTGGTTCCCCTGCAAACAGTGCTCTGGAGGATGTTCTTGCCAGAGAAAAAGCCTCACCTTCCACTTGCCTAAACAGAGGGGCCCATTTGGGAGAGTCTGCTCCCTGCAACAGGACATCTGTGCCCAATAGAAGTGTGCACAGGTACAGCTGCTTCCTTCAGCACTGTTCTGTTGGAAGCTGGGAGAGGCAAAAAAAAATTTAAACACAAAGAATTAAAGCTTCCTGCTATGGTCACCACAGTCTAACAAGACATAGTGATACAAATAAGAAGTTGTTGTATTTTCAAGGGAGTAGAGTGGTCAATATACACAGAGAGAGCTGACAGTGCAGTCTTTCAGAGAATACCTGCATGTTAAATACTGGGATGCACTGGCAGGTTTTCTGCCTCAGATAAAGGGTCTGCAGGACATTTGTGCAGTCAGAACAATGAACATAGAAAATAACACACAGGACCCCTGGGCCAGGCCTGGCTGATGGTATTAGATCCATTTAACAAAAATGCAGCTGGTGAGCTTTCAGGTCTGGGGAAAACCTTCACTCTTCTTTCACCAAAGGCCAACAGGCAGACCCTTGGGACACAGCAGTCCATCCAGCACAATCCATGTATTGGTCTGCCTGCTTTGGTCAACACAGAGATTCATTTCTCCCTGGGGTAACCACCTACCATATCAGAAAGGCCAATCAGTCTTAATGCTTTGCTCCAAAAAAAAAGAGTCAATATCTTATTCCCCTAAATTCTTGGAAAGTGAAAAGATGCCATAATTAAGTGAGCCATGAGGACACAAGATAAATCAGCAGCAGAACACAGATCAGCCTCCATGAGCTCTGAGGTTTTCTTGCTCTTCCTGTAATGCCCAATTACAGGAGTGAAACCCAGGTGGGGAATACTGGTACCATGGGCATACTGAGGCCAGAGGAGACAAGAACAGAAAGGGACTCTGTGCAATGCAACCAAGCCTCCCTTTCCCACATTAAAAAATAATAATCAGAAAATAATACCCATTTTCCTTCTTCTCTCCCAATTTAAGGACACAGTCACAATTTAAAAAAACACTGTAAAACAATTTGGTTTCTTAATATGAACCTATTTATTTTGGAACAATTCTCCTTTGCTTTTACAAGTTTCTCACTCTAAACCTCAGAGTAAGAAATCTTCTTTTGTTAAGACATCAAAGCAAAGACTCTTGCAGGACATCCCAGTATCTGAGGCTCAAAGAAACATGACCACGAAACCTCTCAGGAAATGATTGGGGACACTCTCCTTTTCTCTCAACTCTGGCCTTCCTCTTGAAAAAAAACAAAAACCCAAACCAACCTATCCCCAAAGCTTTAATTTTGTCAGTTCCTATTTAACTTTATTTATTATTTATATATTGTAATATCAAACACCAAGAGGCTCCACTGACACCTCAAGTTACTCACACACATTGGTAAGAAGACCAAGACCAAAACTGTCCCCTCAGTTGTCTCACCCTCACTGCTCCTCCCAACCCTTTCCAAGCCAGGTGTCTCCTCTGCACAGCAAAGCCCTCAATTCAGGGAAGACTCGCAAAAGGATTTTCTTGAGGCAATTCTGAAGGCAGCTACAGCATAATGCAGCCTATTTAAGGAGACTTTGCTGAAGTCAAATTTAATAATTTAGGAGATTTAAGAGCAGTACACGTTTAAAAAAAGCCCCTGTTGCCTAGGCACTGTGTGCTTTTAGCTGCTGCCCCCAACACACTAGATCAGGCTTGATGTTGCAAGGACAAAGGTTTGCATATTTTGAGGACATTTATCAGCAGATAATGAGAAATTAGAATTCCAATTCACTCAAATGTCAACCACTGAATGCTTTCATGCAGTATAAAAAAAAAAGTACTCACACATCAGTAAAATTGTTAGCTTCGAATATTGAAATAAAAAGCATTGCTAAGCAAAAAAAAAAAAAGGTTGGAAATTGTACTGGGTTGAACTTTGAAGATTCATTGTTTTGGATGCTCACCAGCAGACCTCTTTTTATTTTGCAGAATCCACCCAGAGAGTCACAATGACAAGAGAAAGGGCACAGTGCCCTTGGGAAGAGGGACAGGGCTGGAAACCCTGTTCTGTGTGGAGGTTGCTGAGAAATCCTGCAGAGGAACCTGAACTCCTTTCCTGTGCTTCACCTCTTGCAGAGTAGCATTTTAGTATGTGCTAAGGAAAAGCAGAAAGAGAAGCAGCCAAACCCCACTACTGCCACACCCCCATACTACAAAAAAAAATGGATCTGCCACTTAGTCCACAAACACTTGGGGACAACCTTGTCAGTGAGCAGAGCCCAGACTGGCATTTCATTTTATGCTGTAGCATAAGCCCTAATCTTTCTTCACTTGCCAACAAAACACCCTTCCAACACACCTGCTTGTACTCCCACACCAAGATCCCATAGCTCCCTGTAAATAGAACATAAATCATTCCCCAGAACTTCAACAGGATTCTATCCTGGTGGTTTTTTTAATATTTTGTAACATTAATATATCTTGAGTCCATATGACTGAGAGTCACTAATTTTATCACAGCAACTTCTTCCCCTCCTGTTTTTGTCACACCATTATTAAATACATGGCAATGACCTTGTCTCCGAGCAAACTTATCCCATTTGCTCTACACAAACATCTGCGCCTCAAACTGTCGAAGGGGCTGTGTTTGGCAGGCTGAGAACAACACACTTGGGTGGTTCAATCTCTTTCTAAAAACTATCAGCTCACTTCTTAAAAACTATCAACTCCCCATGTGTCAGATGGCAAGTTTAATTTAGTAGGCTAGGAAATTACTCAGAATTGGAAAATCACTGCAATATGGTACAGATCTAAGCAAGTCCATCCTACACACAGTGCTGTTACTGCTCTGGAGCACTTCCCTCCTTGGACAGCTCTTGCCAGCAGCTGTGTCTACAGTAAGAACTAAAGTTTATGTGACCTTTTAATTTTCTTATTTCGTCCAGCAACAGACTAGAATGTTTCCTCCATTATTGAAGATTTGCTACGTGGTCATCAACACAATCTGCTGAACAGCAGAGAGCAGAATGAACACAGCCTATATCTCCAGAATAACAATAAAGGGGCAAACAGAAGCTTTTTCATGTTCTGCTTGTGCCACACTTTGTGGTGGAACATAAAGACTGGGGCTGATAACAGGGCAGTGTCTCTGTACCAGTCAATTGATGCCTGGGATCACTATGGATTTGTCTGTGGGCAATGCAGGCATCTGTGTGCTACACACTTCTGGCAAAAGACACAGAGGCCATCAGTAGGCATCAAGAATACAACAAAAAAAAAACCTGCACGAAGGAAAAATAAACAAACACAAACAGCTCACAATGCACGATGCTGCCAAGAGACTCTGCAGGTTCAGTGACAAGGATCCCACATACGACTGAAAATACACCATGAGCACACCAAGCTCTCAATGCAAATACAAGTGAAAACTCATGCCATGGGATTTCAAGCACTCAGTTTAAATGCAGGCAGGAGGACCTGAAAAATTGAAACAGACCTTTTTAAATTTTCAACCATCCCAAACAACTAAGAGAGAAAGACAGCTTAGAAAGCAGTTCCTCAGGGAGACACGTTTTGCTGTGGCATCAGACACCTTTGCAAAGAACATCAGAGACTATTTATAGATGCTGTCAGTGTCCTCCTGCTCACCAAAGGAAAATGGTTTCTTTGAGCAATCCCCATGTAAGAAACACTCTCAAAAATGAAAGGCTGGGATGCAATAATCTACATGCACAAGCATCCTAGAGGTCTGGGAACTAAAAATCTGCACACAAAAATGCAGAGCACTCTGGCCCTGACCCAGCAAAGCACTTAAGCATCCAACTGCTTCCCCTTCAACTTCAGTGAACAGTTTACATACCTAGAGCTAGTTCATGTCACAGGGCTTTCCTGGTTCATGATGAAATGGATCAAAAATGCCCATGAACCCACCCACAGTTCAGCTTCACCTTGCAAAACACAGATTCTCCTTGACCATCACCTTACACAAAACAAAAACAGGAACAGGACACTGACTGGAGCAAAAGCATGTCAGTTTAACGTGGATTTTCCAGCTGCAAAGGATTTCTTTTCATTGAGGAGAGGACACATACTGAGCCAAGGAAGATGAAAAGGATGGATTCTAAAGGCAACAGCCTCTCCAGCACTGCACCCCTTGGATCTTACTGCCTGTGGACAATTCACCCTCTGAAGGTCTGTCCACCAGTGACACCTCTACAGAGGACACAGGCACAGGGTCTCTGACATGTGCCAAGGGACAGAGGATGCTCTGAAGGAACAGAGCCTTTCACTCATGGCCTATTGCTCAGCTCTCACCAGCTGCCCGGTGCTCATTCCTGATGCAAAGGAGGTAGAGCTCAACTGGTGCTGGTTCTTATCTGGGGAGGTTTATTTTGCTTCATTTTTAGTAACAGCTTATGCAAAATGTTCCATAACAAGCTCTTCCTCTACCACCTGCTGGAAGCTGTCTGTGAGCACACAGGTAGGACATGGTGCATTAATGTGGGGATCCATTCATCTCCCCAGCACGAAGTGAAATACTCCCAAACACTCACACAGAGGGGTGCTGGCTTCTGAGGCTCTGCAGCACTTTTACTGCTCTTGTTGTATTAAAGTTTAATTACTTTTTAACTTAGATATTTACATAGAACACAAACTGTTCAGAAGGACATGAGTCAACCACCCAAGACCTCTTTGGCAGGACTTTGGGATCATATTTTACTCTTCTGGTGATGGTAGCTCTGGTACAGACCTGCTTCAGTTCTGTAAAATCATGTCTATATATGTCTGATCCCTTTGGAGAGACTGCCAAAGCACCAAGATTAATTAGCAACTTACCTAAAACACACTCTATTAGACAGATCTTAAAGGGTTCCTTGTCACAGACAGCTTTATAAAAACACATTCTGAAATACTATGAATCTTTATGACATAAGATGACATTTTGAACTGTGCCACTGCCCATTCTCATTTCCATAATAAGTAAAATGACTTTTATTAGTTTCATGACAGCTCTGCACTTACATCAGCTCTGCAGAGTCCTAGCCAAATCACAGAAAAGAACCTCACTCAATGGACAAATACAGCTTCATTATGCTTCCAGCTACTGCAACATCCTCAATCAACATAGCTTTGAATGTAAATAAGAAGGCATGAATGTATTCAAATTGATGTGACCATGGTGCAAAAGTAATTGCAAAGGCTCTTAGCAATTGTGTTGATGTGTACACTTCCAGTGCCTTTCCCAAAGGAAAAGAACAAGGGATGGATATTAAATCATTTCTCTATATCCTAGGAAGAAGTTACAGACTAGAAGATGTTTGAAATATCTGCCACGAGCAAGATGGAGACAACACCTTATTCCTGGCAGTATTGATGTTTCATTTACTAGTGCTCCTTTCCAAGCTGGTTGCAATACTGCTGGCCTACAAGCTGGACTTCTCAGGGGAAAGCACAGCTGTTCCAGGCCAGGCTGCCAGAGAGGCTGTGCTCCAGCCTGTTTCCAGCTGGGAGCTGCCAGGTGCCCTTGCCTGCAGGAGCCTGCACCAGCAGCACACCTGGGTACTGCAATGCAATGACCCACACGTTCTCCCTCTTCACCTGACCCTCAGGCTTACAGAGGGGGTTTTTAGGGTACAAACATTAGTTCATGGACTCATCCAGTCCTCATATATGAGAATGGGGAGATACTGCAGTGAGAACTGCACCACAACTACCAGTGCAGCGCTGAGCAGTTTGTGCTGCAACAGCACCAGCCCAGGGACAGCCCAGGTCTGAAGAGTTACAGAATTAGATGTTACTGTAGCTCTGCTCATCAGACCAATGCAGCTAAAAATAAACCAGGAAGACATTCCTCACCTAAGGCTCAGGAGGGTTCTGGTATGTAGCTGAGTCATGCAATAATAATTAAATTAAACTCATCTTGATCCCTAGTTTATGCTCCATCAGCACAAACTAAAAAACCAAGCTTTTGTGCATATTGAAAACCAACACTGCACCCACTGAAACAAGGCACGAGGAAGTAACTTGAAGGTCAAGGTCTCCTGGAAAGCAACTGCAGCAGTTAAGAACAAATTGCACTAAGAAAGGAGGAAGTGAGCACTAGTTCACACATGTCTTTTTCCAAACAGAATTTGAGAGAACATGTTTAGTGTTTGTGGAAGACATCAGGCTGACAGGAACATCCTTCAGCCATGAAACAGCACAAGCCTCCCCCACACTGTCAGCAGCACACACATTCTGCTGGCTAATTGCACTGCCAGTGAGATCATCTGTGCCAGACACGTCTCACAGTTCACTAGCACCAGGACAACTCAAAGGGATAATGCAAGCACCACTTGTGATGTATTGTCATTGTCCCATAGCAGTTATCACTGGGGTCTCTTTCCCCAGCTGCCATTTGTACCTGAGCCCCTTGGAGCACCGGTGTATGACAGGTATGTGCCTGCCTACTGCACTCCAGCAATCATAGCTACACTTTACTCTGGTGCAAGCACCTTGTCTGTAAGGGAAAGTTCTCAGACCTGCCTGGATGTACCAAACGATTGTGATGTGGGCGCTGGCCCCATGCTTCTACCACTGAAGACATTTCTGCGAGGACAAGGTCACAGTGTGACTGATTCTGCAGAACTGCATTCAACAAGGTAGATTAGACTGCACTACAGAGTCCTTCTTTACCTCCTTCTTCCTTTTTTTTACTTTAACTTGTAGCACTTCTCCCACACTAAAGGTTCTCTTGAAAAGCTTCACAGTAGCTGCTTGCAATCAAGTGATTTTGTAGAGTCTCCAGTCACTTCTTTCTACTGCTGACAATACTGCAAGGACACATGGCAGGGATGAGGCACGCCATGTTCTGAGAAGACAGTACAGCCTTAAGTTATATGTTGGTTTAATGTACATATGGGATGGCAAGGATCAACAACAGTTTGTGAAAGAGATCCCAACTCCTACTGCAGAAAACAAAAAAAAAAAAAAGAAAAAACCCTACAAACAAAACAAAAAAACCCACCCAAACCATCACAAACCCCACCAGATTTCTCAACTCAATAAATGAGTGACAACCAAACACTAGTATGTCGATTTTTTTAAAAGCCTGAAGCATTTTAGCTTTCACACAGGCATGTTTGAGGCTTTAACTTCCCACTTGAAGAAAGGCAGAGTCTGAAAACAGGCCAGCCAATATCACTGAGCATTCAGAGCACCAGCTGCCACGGGCACAACGCATTTGAACTCGCAGAGCACGAGTCACAGAGTCCTGCAGCCAGTGTGGTCTCACAATGGTGAGAAGTTCAGCTGAGAAGCATGAACTGCCTGAAACAAGGTGCTTTTGCAGATCCACTGTCACACACATCTTCATCTTGTATCTTTCTGGTGTATTAGTTTAAACAGGTACTAAATGAATTCAGGGTGGGATGGCAACCCCCCTTCCCTGGTTAAAACATCCCTTGTCTTTGTTCCCCCACTCACAAATGACACCAACCTCTCCATCTCTTTCCTTTTCCAGGGAAACTGCTGCATTACTGTCTCCTGCAGGCATCTGTGCCACAGTAGTAACATCAGAGGAGCAGTACTTGGCCAGAGGTACAAGCTTCAGTCTCAACTTCAGTCTCAGTAAGACCATTGCAAATTCACTTTTCCAGTATTAAACTTGTTATACAGGTTGAGCTTACTGCTAAGAAAACCTACCAACCCAACCCCTGTGAGCCACACTTGAAACGGCCTTAAGAGCGCTCACCCCCCACTAAGTGTTGTTTTATCTCACAAATTAATTCAGCATGGAGCTGAACAACCTCACTGCTCCTTTAGGCATGTAGGAAAAATGTCAGAGGAGAAGGGCTGGCAATGTCAGTCACACTATCTAAAGCTTTTGTTTTAAAGCTTCCTCTTCTTTTGCAAAACTCTGCATCAAGATGCAACCTTTGGATATCTCCAAAACACCCTTCTCTACAGCAGTCACCCAGGCCAAAGAAAAGTACCTCCCAGAAAGGCATGTAACACCCATCCAACAGCTACAAACACCTCTGTAAAGACACAACCCTGCTGCTGAGGGTTTGCTGTTCTCCAGGTTTAGAGGTGACCAGCTGAGGGAGACAGGATGCACAGAAAGGCTGCAGCTGTGCAAGACCCAGTGGTCAGCTACAGTCCACAATCTCTCCTTCCCAAAAGTCTTGTACTGACTTCAGAGAAGCCATAATTTCATGTTAATGAGCACTGCCTCTGATGAAATAAATCACAGCTTTCACCCAGACACTCCTGTCCCTGAACAGACTGTCCCCGTGCCCAGAACAAGAACAGTGAATTGACTGAAGTTAACTTTAACACGGCAAAAGGGGGGGAAAAAGTACATGTGCAAGGGCAAGGTAAGTTTTCAGCCAAATCATCCTCCCATTTTGTGATGTAAATGCACAAACACCTGGGCAGCAGGCAGACAGTGAGGTCCCCAGGGTCAGGACAAATGGCTGGGGCTGGAGAGGCCAGACTGCTCCTCTCCAAGCCAGTGCCAGCTGAGCAGCATCTGAATGGCTCCTGCATTTCCTACAGGATCTTCCCTGTTACCACTGCCGAGAAACTGAGTTTGACAGACCTGCAGCAGCCCACAACAGCAGGCACAGGAACAACAGTGCACACACAGTTCAGGTTTGCTGTTTCTTGATCAGACCTCAGGCAGCCCCAGGCCTTGCTGTACACTGTGTTCTGCAAACCCCTCAGCCAGGCTGGCCCAGGGTAATCAGTTAATGTTCAAGTTTAACTTTACACTAGAGGCCCCAGCAAGAGTAGAGCTCCTTGAAGTAAGAGGTGGGCATGTAGGCCAGTGGCCACAAGATCTTGCTTAGAGGCCCTAAAAATGTAGGGATCAGTCTGGCTGAGAGGAGATGTGGAACAGACACTCCCCTGCCTCCATGCTGCACTCACAAACTTCCCAGGTGTCTGGGGTGAGGAGGAAGGAACACCCCCCTCACATCCGCTTCACAAATTGCCTTTCATTTTGTCCACAATTACCTTAAAGCTCAACCTGAAGGTGCATCTCCTTCCCCCCCAGGCTGACTGGGATAGTGGCCAGCAGCCCTGCTGGGCCAGAGCTCATTATGAGGGCTCATTATGAGGCCAACACAAGACACCTGCCCAGAGCTGAGCCTCCACCTTCCCGTGCACAGCACGGCTCCTCCCGCCTGGCGTGGCCCTGGGGACACCCTGCCAAAGGCATCTGCAGAGCCCAGTCAGAATCCCAGTGGGATTAGCTGTCCATACAGATGCAGCAGCCATATCCAGCAATCACCACTAACAACAGGAGTGTTAGAACAGAAATTAAGCCTCCAGTCCCTGGAACTAAGCTAAGTTTAATGATTAGAAGTCAATATTCAGGGCTAAAAGTAGAAGATCACCCCACTTGCCTCTCATTCATCAGGGCTGGCCAAATTCAGAGTATCACGAGACCTTTAGTGTCTTCAGGACTATGAGTTAGTACAGCCCTTTTGGAAGCTGACTCCTTCCACCTCATTCTCCCACAGGCTGCCAGGGAGAAGTTATCCCCCTGCTTTACCCACATCACTTTGCCATATACACTTGCCTAAGCTTGACTTCCACCCTACCCACTAGGATACCACCAAAGCACATTTGCATTGACAATCAGTGGGAAAATTTAACTGAAGACCTGACAAACTGGACATTTGATGCTGGGAAGCCAGAATTCCTGAAAAGGAAGCACTGCGTACAAAATGTAAAGCTGCAACTCCAAGCTCCACAGGCTGTGCAGAACTCACTCTCCACGTGCCTTTGTTTGAACAGCAGTATATCCATGTTCTGTCCCAGCTCCCACACACTCCACATGTCCTCCCCTACAACTCCCACCCACAGGCAAACAGGCTCTGCAAACAAAGCTCAAGCAGCTTTGTGGAAGCCCTGGTAGAAGGCCAATGCTATTCCCTGTGGAGAAGCAAAGACAGCCACATAATGGAGCTGCCTGCTTGGGATGCTGTTCTGGTCTCTTGAGGATGGGATCAAGTATGGGCCTCACAATTAATTTCTTATTTGTGTAACACATCCTTATTACTATCCATTGAAATTATTAATAGTTTAATTCACTTTTTTTTTTTTCTTTTTTTTTTTTGGTTCTTTTTTAAATCAAAAGGCATTCCTGGTAGGTAAAACTGTCTGAACTGCAATTTACACTGACAATGTAAACCAGCCCTACTGTAAACACATAGCTACCCCTTCACATTCCCTCCAATGATCAGAAACAATAAAACAGCTGTTTATGAAACAGGAAGATCAATCTAGGATGCACTTCTGCAGGGGACAGACACAGGGTACAGCTGGGGGCTGGGAAAGTTTGAGACAGGGCTACTGGCCTAGAGGGGTTTTGGTTATTAACTGTGTGGAAGGGCCCCCCCATTGCAGTGAAAATCCAGACAGGCCTCATTCCCTGCTCCAGCAACACTGACCTGTGCACTCACCCTGCAACGTTTTATTGATAAGGACCCACTAATTTTGTGTTAGTCAGGCACAGGCAATCAACCATCAAAAATCAGATCAGTTGTACAGGTGGTTTTAAACTAAATACAGCAGCACATGGCCTGGAAAATGCAGGACAGCTAGCAAGGCACAGAACAGACCCAGGAACCTGACCTCGAGGTAGCATGAGGAGGCAGGGATTACAACATGCTCCATTAACAGCGAGGAACATCTTACCAAGAAGGAAGTCATCAAGGAGCAAGAGACTGGAGTCAACCCCTACCACAACCAGGCCTGAACCTTGAAAGCTGCAGGCAGTTTTTAAAGGAGGTGCTACCAAAGAACCCCCATGATTGTAGATACATTGTATGGCATTTCCACAACTTCAGTCACACACCTGCAAGCTGCAAGACAGTGTTTGCAAAAGCTCTGCCCCCCGGAAGACACTTCCAAAACTGGGCAGCCCTAAAGGCATATTATAAACATATTAAAAATCAGCTGAGCTGCCATGATTGACTTCTCTGATTGACTGTTAGTCAGCTTTGTTTACTTTCACTCTTACCTGCTGATGTTGCCTGGCTGCTGCTGTGATAAACTCAACAAGGGTATCTACTAATGGCTTACACAGGATCTACAACAAAGACAGACAGAGTCTCTTATTAGTGGTTTACTGACAGACAGGTTTGTTTTTCAAGCAAAACAGTCTGTATTTTACACAGCCTCTTGAGTAAGAAGAAAATGCCACAAGAAAGAGAAGTGCCCAGAAATCAGCAACAGCTTATGTGAAAATTAACAGCTTTGTTGACACCAGCTCTGAGTGAAATCTTGGTCACAACAAAAAGCAGCAGCAAAACTCTTCACCTCTATTCACTTGGAAAAATCAGGCAAGTATTTTTCACCCTGTGTTCTGCCTAGTGATGACTACAGTCTGCATCTGGCTGATATTTTCTGTAGTGTCAGCTCACTTTGTGCAGAGCCCCCATCCCAGGCAAAGAAGAACATGTTGAGTTGTAGCCAGGTGTGGGTTGGTCTCTTCTCCCAGGGAACAAATGACAGGACAAAAGGAAAGGGCCTAAAGTTGCACCACAGCAGGTTTACTTTAGGTATTAGGAAAAATCTCTTCACAGAAAGGGTTGTCAGGCACTGGCACAGGATTCTCATGGAAGTGGTTGAGTCACCATCCCTGGAGGTATTTAGAAGACATGTGGATGTGGTGATTTTAAAAGACATTTCTGCAAGGAACAGTCATACAGAATCCACAGGCTCTAGAAACCTGCACATGGGATCTTAAGTTTGTTTTCCATGTAGGCAACACACAACCCTGCTCTCCCTCCATTTCTCAAACTTACATAGGAGGCATCATGAGCTGGTGTCCTAAGAAACCTGGCAAGCAGAGGAACTCTCTCCTGGATGGAGTCCCTCAGAGCCTGAAAGCATCTTCCCCCAGTTACATAAGCCTACATCTCCTCCCACCCTCACATCAGACATCAATTCTAAAAGGTTTTGAGAAAGGGCTTCTGGCAGCTGGCTCTAGCTTGCTCTGACCTAAAAATCCCTGAAGAATTGTATGACATTCAGGCCCAAGGCCTGTTTCTTAAAAACTGGCTGTTCTCATAGTGGAGACCAGCCCCAGGCATAGGTCAAGCTTGCAGGAAATACCTCAAACTTTTCAGACACTTGCACTGTCTGAATATCAGGCTTGGAGATTAGAATCCAATTAGACTTTACACTCCTCAGCCTTCTTGGATGAAAATTGAGAAACTGAGCATGCAGTTGGAGCAGAGCTGGACAGGAGCTATGATGGTTGTTCAAACAAGGTGACTTGTTTTGCCTTTGTGCAAACCTTGCTCATCCATGTTGTCTTGAATATTGGTAAAAAATTAGAGCTTCTTAAGCTATGCTTTAAAGAGCAGCCTTCTGTTCACTTGCTTTCTCCATGCAGTATCCCAGTCCAAACCATAAATAAGAGCCTGGCCTCCTGTGGTGCTGCTACAAAAACATGCAGTATTAAGAGTCTGAGCAGGTGAAGATCCAAAGAAACCTCAAAGCAGTTTCAAAAATCTGCAATAAAGCAGAGAAGTTTCTCTCTGTGCTCTCCCCAGAATTATAATCACGCTTTGGAGCCAGCAGAGGACAGCAGAGCACACAGCAGCACTTACTGGGAAGCGTTTGAAGAGATCATGGAACATGGAGCACGTAAGGGGACTGTTGCGCTTGCTGAGGAACTGGGTCAGTGCCTGCTGATAGACAACAGCCACCTTCTTCACATTCAAACAACCTGGGTTCAAAAGCTGTAGGGAAAAAAAAAGAGAACAAAAGCATTTCCAGTAAAACACAAGAATGAATCACTAACAACGAATAAATTAATTCTTATCTGTTCTCAGAGATTTTTCCAACAACTCAATATACTTGAGATATGACACAGAACCATGAAGAAACCACAAAGTAGGCCCCAGATATGCTCTCCCAGCCACTGACAGCGATATGACCTTGTCACTGAATGGCAGCACAGCTTCCTAGTAGGCCTACACACACTCCACGTAGTGTGGGGGCTGTGCTCTAGGTTTGTGGTTGGCACATCTAATACACGAGGCTCACAGAGCACTCCCAGCCCATCCTGCAGTAGCTGGGCTGTGCACATGGTGTTCTCAGCTGAAGAGCTATTTGAATCTGTAGATTTTAGTGTATGTACACATCTGTATCTACATAGACTTAGCAGCTATGTCCAGGACTCCTAGGGACTCAGCAGACAAGCCCTAGCACTGATGAGGGATCCAGCGATCCCAAAGCTGTGTCCATGCTCCAATAACCCCCTCTGGTAGGGAGCAAGAATCCCAGAACACACAGCAACCAGCTGAGACTGCACAGGCTATGTGGATCTAAACAAACAGGAGTCATGAAGAGCCAAGCGTGGAGCACTGCATCCCAACGTTCCTGACTGTTCTCACATTGCCAGGGAACTACTGCTCTCTGGGGAGAATGAAAAATTAGGGCCCAGGAGGAAAAAGCTGTAATCTTCACACTAGTGAACCTCTGCCCAAGGAATTCTTCCATATCCCCATGGAAAGCTAAGCCATGTTAACAACGTGTCTCATTCTCAGGTCAAACTCCCAGTGCTACTGCAGCTGAACATGGGCTAAAGTGGAACAAGGCAGATGAGTCTGGAAATATGTGACCTTAGTTTTTCTAGATGAGTGTCTCTACTTAGCACTTATTTGACACACGTCTGCAGGGGAAGAAATTGATTCCTCCTCCCATGTATATATTTACTGTAAAAATTTTCTTCTATAGTTTTTCCATAAATTTGGCTACTGCACCCTAGTGTCTGCTCTAGTTCCACTGTTCTGCTTATTGAAAAGCTCCAAATCATGCTCACAAAGCACAGCTCACTCGAAACACACCACACCTCTGTCTCTGGTTCCCCACTTCAAAACCTCCCTGGCCTCAACACAATGTCAGCTCCAGCAGTGTCACATGAACTGAGCTGTCACTTCCCTCAAACTGGCAGCTCACTTCAGCTGCTGGCTCTGTCCCTGCCAGGTCAGGACCAGAGCTCTGCTCCCACTGGAATAAGAGGCTTCCCTGTGAAGCTGCACAAGGATGCTGTGCAGCATGTCTCACTCTAGCCTCAAAGTCAAGTATGCTGTTTATATTCCCCCAGGTCTCCCATTTTGTTTTTCTTTCACAAAAGGCCCAGCACTGCACAGGAGCTACGTGGATTAACATCCTCAGCCTCTCACTAAGCCCTACAAACACTGGCTGTCCTTCCAGCCTCCAGTAATACCTCAATGTGTGTACTTTCCATGAGGGAGCTCTGTTTATTTCTCTACCCCACAATACGTTGGCAGGATTAAGGCACTAATTCCTGTGCCCAGTTTGAGGGGTTCAGACACAAGGTCAGGGTCAGCTGGTGAGACTGAGGCACTACTTGCTAAGTTTCTAGTGGAGGAGACTGGAGTGGGCTGCCCAATACAAAGGGTCACCATACTCTGAGACCTATGAAATGCAGCAGAGACAGTAGGTGAAAGGGGACCAGACTAAGGGTCCCCTAGTAATGGACACCTATAGCACAATCAGATGAAGTCTCCCTACAAATAATTACCACTGAAATCAGGGCTGCTCCACACACTCTTCACTGTTCACTCTTCACTTTAGCCCAGACCTCAGAGGAACAGGAGTTTACTCTCATCCTACACTGTTCTGTATCTTCCTGTTCCTCAGCACACTCTAGAAAAAAACTCAGAGTGACTGCCAAGAGTTTAAAGGAAAAAACAGCAAATCAGGGAGGAGAACACCACAAATACACATCAGGCTTCTTTGGACATCAACCTGGACCCACTGAATAAGCATCTTCGGTGGCTGTGAGCAAGCAGGCACTGAAAGGCAGGAGGGTGAGGGCCAGAAAGGGATGGGGAACTTTTCAGTGTCATGGAAATCGTGTAGACAGGTACCTGCAAGCAGCAAGCCCAGTGACAATGAACAAGCAAGGCCCACTCAGCAAAACCAGGTAATGCAGCTTTACTGGCAAAAAACACATCCTCAGGAGCAGCCTGGTGTCTTACCTGACACGCCTGCTTTGCTCTGTTGTCACTCTGTTTCTCTGGCTCAGGGGGAGGATGAGCTGATGACGTGTTTCCTTTCAACACTTTGAGCAGGTATAATGAGGCACTGTAAAAGAAAAGGGGAGAACACAGCAGTTACCACAGTGCCACTGCAAAGCCACCTGAGGGCAGAGGCCAAGTGGCGCAGGCAGCTTATTCTGTAGCAAAGATGGTTACAGAATCTGAGAGGGCCCCTTCTCTCAGTCCAACCCACTCTGGCCAGACCTAAAAATAAAAATCTTAGGCAGTTGAATCATTCATTATCTGCCATCACAGTCAGACACCCCCATTATCAGCCTGGTTTCCTCAAGCTCATGCTTCTGACTGGCACTGCTGGAGGAGTTCTGCACTTGCCCAGGGTTTCTGAGCCTGCACAGCTCAGCCAGTGCTGCAGCATGGCCTCTCAGCCTCAGCTGCCATGTGCTGGAGAACTCAGACATATCCATTGGGAGAGCATGCAGACCTCTGTGCTTTTGGAAAATGCAGTATTTACTGGGCACTGCTCCACTGAGGACTGTCACTGCTGGGAAGCTGACAGGGAGCCATGCAGCACACACAGCCAGCCAGCAGTATCACAGTTCCTGCACAGCCAGGGGCAGATGTGCTGCAGAGCCAACACTGTCCAATGGCACTGGGTTGACCACGCAACATGGTACCCACTGCACACACAGTTTAGTTGAACAATCCCAGACTGAGTATGAACGTCCTTGTGAAACTGGCTGCGTGTCACAAGAGAGCCTGCTGGTAAATGGCACTCCACAGAACCATTTAGACCACGGAACAGCAAGATCACTCATCTTTCTAACAAATACATATCTGGCTTATCCTAATTTTCCTGTATTCAACAGCAAAGGAGAAAATATTGGTATGTATAGTCAGGACTCAATCGCTATTGTGCTCATTGTGTTATCATGGAGGCATTTGAAGAACAATCATCACAGGTTGACTAGGAATTACACTCATCCCCCACTGAATCACACACACTGCATTACTCCCCAAGGAAGCCTCAAGAAAACACTTCCCACCAGCAGCAGCAAAGCTATACCAGACTATTTCTGTATCACAGAAGCTATAAAAGACAATCACCAAAAAATAGACATGTTTGAAAATGCTTCAGAGTGCCAGGACTGACTAGTCCTTATGTAAGACACAGATGCTGGTACCAAGCCTTCTGCAAGGCTCTCACTTCCCAGACCTCTTAGCACACAACATCACATCTGCTCAGAGCTCACAGCATCAGTGCAGATGCTCCTTATGAACACTCACCTGAAGTAATAGAGAGCCACTGCAGAGTCGGTGTGCTTGCAGGCTTTCTTGACAAGTCTCTGCACCAAAGCATGCACGTCTTCCTGCAGGGAGGCCACTCTCTTACAGTACTGCTTATTGCGGCACAGCGAGTTCCTGCACAGCAGTAAAACAAACCCAAAGCCATTATCTACACAGAGAGCTCTGGGGAACAGATGGCCAGGAACACTGATCACCTTATCATGGTGAGTGAGAACAAAACCAGAACACAGTGAGTGGTAACAAACAATGCTAGCTGTGGGCAGCACGTGGCTGTGGCAAGAAGGGTGAGGACACTTAGCACTCTTCACCTTCAAGCACAAATTTAGGTATCAGAGCAGACTTTCCTTCAGAGCTCCCACAAAGGGGACTGGTTACCTCAAACCTTGTTGCTTCACAACTGCTTCTCAACTGGGGCGAGAGAGCAGCACTGAAAATGCTTTAGAGAGTGCTGAGGATGTCAAGAGGTGCTGCACAGAGGACACATGTGACACACCATGCATTATGTCTGTCTGTCTGGGATCATCCCTCACTTCCGGCCCTGAACAGAGAATCTGCACTCTGCCTGTCTCAGAAATAACTTGTTGAGAGTTTGTTCCAGCCACAGCAGCAACTCTGTAAGCTTTGGGAGCTGTTGCATGGTCTGACTCAGAGGTCAGAGGGCCATGGAGGTATTCAGTGACATGGCTCCATACCTGCAATACCTATATTTGTTCTTGAGGTTTCCACCTGCAAACAGGTTTGACACTTGAAGTCCTTTAGCCTAGAAAATCCAGATCCTAATTCCTTTCCTGCAGGCTATGACTAAGCACTGTGTATGTGTGTGGTGCTGGTAATCTAACCCTACACAATCTATAAGCAGAGCAATTACCTTCCACCTTAGAAACACCAGCTCCAGGTGTTCCACCAACACCACAGCTGTTTATCAAAAGCCATTGTCTATTATCTGGAGGTCTAATGCCACTTACTTGAAGATACTTGCTGTTTTCTGGAGGAAGTCAACCTCCTGCTTGTTAGAGTCTGAGCTCATGCATTGTTCAATCAATTGAAGCAGGGGCTCAATGATATCAAACACCAAGGGGTTCTCTGCTTGCTTAACCAGGAACACGTCAATCAGATCCAACACCTGCAAACACAGAGTTACTGGTGTGAGGAGTATGGCAGACAGGGAAACAAGATGGATTTACCCAGAGCAGCTACCAACAGGCTATGGAGCAGCTGGAGGGGGCTGAAGAAAATTATTTGCAGCTGAGATCTGTACACATTCTGGTGTTATTTGTACTGTTAGGGCATGTAAAACTGAAAATTAAAATTTGAAACTGAAGATTAAGAGTTGTCTACTGATTTCAACTCTATTTCATGCAGTGACACCATTTAGAAAGAACAGTTACAAGAATCAATGTCACCTGGCCAGACCTGCAGTCACTCTAACCTGGCACAGGTCCCTGTTAGCACCACTGACAGTTCTCCCCCTGCAAGTCCCCCTCGAATTCCAGACAGTGCATTAGCATAAAATCAGCCTTTTTATAGAACAGTATCAGAAGGGAAATGCACTAGAGCCACTGGCAACTTCAGTGTTCAGCCTTCACCGTGGCTAACCTGACTCCTGACTCCTATTTCTGTCTGGGAGCGGCTGGAGCTGTCCCTGGGTGCTGGAATGTCCCAGAAGGCCCTTGCTGACACCAGGCGGCCAGAACTCAGCATTACAGTCACAACCAACCACGGGCTTCATCACAATCCCCCCGATTTTACAAGCGTAACAAGCCAAAAAAAGCTTATGTTGCAAAATTACTCGAGGCATTTTATGCACGTCTCACCAAGGAACACCAAGCTTGTCCAGTTTACAAAAACTGACAGGCATCTTTGGGTAGCTGCAGGAAAGGATCTTAAAAATTTAAGCATTTCAGATCAGCAAATGAAAACCACGGTGCACTTTTTGACAGCACAGTCCTGGTTTTCAAACAGGCCTGTGAGGCCCCAGTCACTGATCCCAACAGTGCTGTGCCAGGTGCTGTACAAAGCCAGGACAATCCAGTCCCAGCCTCCAGGAGCTCATGACATATGTGAATGTCCAAGCTGTTCAGTGTTAGGTAGCTCACAGCATGCACAGGCTTCAACTAACATGCTACTAAGCCAGAGGTCTTCACACCAAACACTTCTCTCCCACCTTAGCCTTGAAATCCCTCCGTAGGATCTTCTCTTTCCGCATTCTGTCTTTCTCATCTTTCTTCGCCTGGGTCCGTTTCTGCTGCTCAGCAAAAAGGGCTGAGATGTTCTTGTCGAGAGCCATCATAGCATCATCATCCAGCTCTTCATCACTCTTATCTCCATCCTTTTGTTTTTAGAAGACAAAACCCAACACATCAACTCATATACTTCAAAAAGACAGCAGGGAGGGAACCACAGCCAAGACCAGACTCAAGCAGGGACGTAGCTACCTCAGAAAAACACTGTAGGGAGGGAACACAGATGCTCAGGCCCATAAGAAATCTCACTTATATTTCCCATCAGGTAACCTGGCTGCACAGCACTAACACATACAGAGAATCAGGAGAGGAAAAAGGCTGAGGTTTTGACCCAACTCCCTCTGTGCTGTTCCTCCTTCAGTAAACAGGTTCATTTGTTGCTATGTCTGCAACCTCTATTGGAATCATTAAACCAAACTCTGCCACTGCTACAGTAAGTCTCCAGAGTGGCCTTCAGGGAACACTCCTCGACACAGGCCAGCCAACACATGTAACAGCATCTCGGTGTTTTATTTCACATCAATCTCATTTGTTACAGGCAGGAGCACAAGCTGTGTCAGGCTAGACTAGAGAAGCTAAACTGCTCAAGACATATGAACAATAAATAGAAGAGCAAGTGACTTATTCCCACAGCTCACCTAAGATCCTGAGCTGTTTCAAGTGCCATACAAGGACGGCTGCCAGAGCTGTGATTCCGTGGTTTCAGGCAGAATGTGGGTTACCACACCATCTCTCACCACCCCAACCTCCTGGTATCTGTATAAAGGTAGGCAGTGAAAACATACCAAAGCATTCCCTGCTTGGAGAACTTTCATCAGCTGACTGCGAAAATTATCATCAACTTCTTCACTCTCCTCATCTCCGCTGTCAGTGCTGTCTTCATCCGAGGAGTCCTCACTTCCTTCCTCATCCTGAGGAAGGAAAGTTCATCTCCTGAGCCCACCATACAAGCCCAACTCAATTCTCAGATGTGTCACTGTTCAGAAAAAAACCCTCAAGCCTCCCCTCCCCTACTGCCTTCCTTCTAGCCCTCAGATCCACGTACAGACACCTCAGGTAACAGGATACCAGGTCTCCACAAGAGCTAAACTGGAACATAACACAGATTTCTCTGTCATATTTAATAAGTATCAAAGAGAAGCTTCCAAGGAACAGTTCCCATCTGACCCTCCTCTCTGCTGATGCCTGTAATGCTTTGAGACTGGAATCTCTACAGTCCTTAAAAATGTGAGATCTGGAATTCAGCTGGCTGAGCATCACAGCCACGATTCTGTCTGTGGCTGCAAAAAGGACAGAGGCCTGTGCTCATTTAAGGATGCAGCTATTTTTTCTCAGAAAGGCATCTATTCAACCAGCCACACTTACAACAGCAGGCCAAGAAACTCAAGCACGCACTTCCAACAAGCCATTTGTGTGCTGGACCTTTAAAACAAAGCTTAATACAGTGACAGTAATTTTCCTCAAATAGAGAAATTATGTTAATCTATTACCACAGTTCAGGAGAAACACTAAACACTGAGGATATGAAGAGTGCCACTGGCAATGGCACAATTACCATGTTCTGTGCAGATTTGGTCTTTTTGTTTGACTCTTCCATCACAATTACTGCACTTTCTTCATTTTGCTCTTCGTTAGGGTCAAAAACCTACCAAAAAAAAAAAAAGGGACTTGTGTTTTTTCAGTGTTTTGTTTTGAAGCATTTCTTGTGTACAACAGACAGAATTTTCAGCACAGTAAACCAGCTGAATAACAATTTTAAGTGAGGGCATTAACTTTCTGCTTGTTAACATGCCAAGTTCTTTCTGTAAGTAACAAAAAAAGGTGGAGAAAGCTGAAGAGACTGGTGGTATTGCACATCTTGGTTTGTTACAAATGAAATATTAGGTTCATCACAAAGTACCTGACAGCCCATCTTTGCAATCCACACATCATTTTCTTGGTAGACACCACCTTTCTTAGTGGTATGATCAATTCAGATTTTTAGTGTCACTTATTTTTAGCACCCCTATGAAAAAAGGGCCTTTCTAGAAAAAAAGAAATGTTACCATTTATACTCACATATAAAATCTACTAGTTATATAAACTGACCCAGGAATTTCTTCAGCCTAAAACTACCAAATAATACAGCTTAAAGTTAGCAGATCTCAGGCTCCCGTAAAAAAACAACCAAACAAAAAAAAACCCAACAAACTCCCGCCCACCCACCCCCCAAACCCAAAAAAAAGGCCCAACTCTCTCTAAGCTACAGTTCAAATTCAGCAGCACACATCATTGGACATTTCCCAAATGAAGCAGACTTTAAATTAAACCCAAAATCGAGACATGTTTGTACATACACCTGTTAGGGACAAGAGAGGCAGAGAGTACAAGGCCCTGCTGGTGCCTCACTTACATCCAGGATCAGCTGCAAGCCCCTCTTGGTCAGGTTAGGGCATATCCATACAAACACACTCTTGGAAATCCGACGCAAGAGGAGGCTGGGCTGAGCAAGGAGAGAGAGAAGGATTTCCACCATCACCTCAACCCATCCCGGCTCCGAGTTGTCTGCACAGGAACAAACAAACAATGACAGGAAGAGGCATTGGGACATCAGTAAGAAACTACAGAAAAAATCACCATGGAATAAAAAATAAAATTGTCCTTCTGGCTGACTCTTAGAAGTACCCAGTCAGCAACACAGACCAGAAGGCTACAAACCACAGGGAGAAACATGCCTGAAATGGTCTTTTGACCACTGCAAAGCCTTAACAGGTAACAAAAGCTACTAATTATTAAATCATTACTCAGATTATCAGTTCTGCAAGTCTCATGACACCTACTTGGCCACATTAAAGCAATCAGCAGCCGGTCAACAAAAGTATATGTGTTTTATAGTGTTTCCAAATAAATCAGAAGTCACAGCAGCCCCTGAAAAGTGACAGCATTTCAAATTTGTCTTTTACTCCAGAAGTTTAGGAATCCTGATCTACAACCAATCAAACCACCAATGAGTTACAGCTTTTATTTTCACAGTGCCCTCCAAACTGATTTACACAGATTTCAGGAGAACAAGACCACGGTTGGAGGGGAAATCAATAGACCAAGCCAAGTTTTTCCTGGTCAAGTCCCAACACTGACAAGTGTTGGGACAAGGCTGATCCTAAACAAGGATCAGCCTCCATCTCCAAACATGTTGTGTATACACACAGGACACATATAGTTTGCTCAGAACTCAAGGTGTGAAGAAAACATGTTTCAGGCCTGATGGGTGTTTGCCAGGCAGACACCACCAGTTCACCACCAGTCAAGCTCACGGCCCACACAGAACAAGGACCCAAGAAGAGTGAACTCCCTGGGAGTGCTCACCCAAACACAGGGAGCTGTGGAGCTCAGCTCTCCTGTCCAAGGCACACAGGAACACAACCCACTGACGGTGCAGACAGGAGAGAGCTGGAGCAGACTTAGAAAGGCACGGAAAGAGAGTGAAGAAGGGATTCTCCTGGGGGTAAGTGCACCAAGCCAGAACCAATGCAGAGCACTTCACTAATGCAGAACTGCCATCTTTGTCTTTGACAGACCACTAACAATCCCCCTCCCTTTCTGTCTGTAGGAAGGACTCACCAGTCTTCTTCTTGGCTTCTTTGCTGAACGCCCTCTCTGTGCAGCTCAGAAGGTCGCTCAGAACATCCACGGTTTCAGGCTGATTCTGTTTGATCACAAGCAGACAGTAAACAGGCTCACAGCTCCCCACTACCAACAACAACAACAGAAGGAATATGCTCCAAATCTAAGGACCACTCTAAACAGGTACAAATATTACAATCAATTACTATAACTCTTTTGCAGAAAAAAACCTGTGAAATTAAATAAAAATTGCTCCAGTCAGCAGCAAATTAAGGGGAGAACTAATGCTCAGGCCAAGCTTTGCCCCCTACATGTCTACAGGCAGTGTAATAATCACAGCTTACTAGCAGCCAGTTGCCCATTTTCAGAAACCAGAGGTTCTGAAAGCCTGGATCTCTGAACACAGAGAAACTCCCCACCCTGGTGTTCAGAAAGCCCAGCTATCAGCCTATTTTATACTACAGAAATATTCTTCAGAGGTCTTACCTTGAAAAGATGAATGGCCATTGAAAGCAGAAGTTGTTGGAAAGCACCAACTTTGGCACTGTCTGATTTGTTTTCCTTCTTCTGCAGATTCTTCACAGACTGAAGTGTTCTGAAGAAAGAAACCTGAGTTTTTCACAATTACAACAGCAAATCTTCTCATATGATCAGACTAAAAACATGACCAAAACTATAGTTTTGTGTACTTGACATTTAATTTATTGGCATTGGATACACTTATAGTACACAATCTTAACCCAATAATAGTATCTCAGTGAATGTGGGTTATAAAAAAGCTGCACTTGTGCACAGACTACATTCCTAATACTACAGGCAAAGCTAGACATTTATAGAAAATCAAAGTCAGAAAAGAGTCACTGAGAAGTTTGTACAGGCATTATTAGGAGAAAAGAGGAGCAGACTGTTATAATCATGTTTGGGAGAGGGATCATGAGCAAAAACAGAAAAGGACAGGGCTATCAATCACATTGTTAACAGATAAAAGGAAGAGGAAGAAAGGAATGGGGTGAAAAGAAACAGACACTCTGAAACCCAGCCATGGGTGCAGGATACTCAAAGGGAAGAAAAACAACTGCCACTGCCTGTGAAATGGCTGTGCTACAGCAGCCAGAACAGCAGGAGGCAAAGAGAATACCACATCTCTTTTACTGTCCCAGAAAGAAACCAAGACCAGGGCTTCTCCACCCTTCTCACTTCACCAACCCAGCTCCCAGTTTTCCAAGCCTCTCACCTCTCCCAGATATCCCTCTGCTCCTTGGTAAATGGTTTCACAGCTTTGACATGCTCACTGGAGAGCAGCTTGTTGGCATACTCAGCGAGGAGAAAGATCCACAGCTTTCCATCTGCAGTCACACCATGGATGTGCTTCTCTCTCAAGGCTGCAGCCTTTGCTGTATCCCCCAAAACAGGCAGGGTGTTCAATGTCTGCAGTAACCTGCAAAGACAGACAGACAGCACGTTACTGTCACAGGAACCAAACGGCCTGCTCCCACTTTCCAAAGTTACAGCTACCAGCAAAGCACTCTCATCCCAGAGCTCTGGTAACTCACTGCAGCCCAGACCAACAGTGCCCAGCTTTCAACCCACACATGTACCCAAGCAAGTAGTGTAGAGTTCATTGTCTTGGTGACCCCCCAGCACGTCTGGTGCTCTCAAGGACACTCTTCATCTCAGTTGTTCCTACTCTGTGTCCCACCGTGTCCTCTGCTTTCCCTCTACTGAGGTTTGGCAATGATCTAAAAACGTCTAAAATCTAAAACATCTAAAATCATCTAAAACATTAGTACAGGGAGGGCTGTGGAGTCACCAGCACCTCGCACACAGAGTGGAGAGAAAACCAACAGCCACCAGCACAACCCCAGCACCTCCCCCTTGTGTCCTTCCCCTTCCAGCCTGCAACAGAGGCAAAGGAAATATTAGGGGAAAACGCAGTATGAGCTCAACTCCACACCTGCCATATAATTTCACATATACTCATCACATTTGCCATGGACAAAACAGGGATCTTTGAAAAATCCATCCAAGTCTTCTTAAAAAAACACATTCGCTGGTGCTGGGGTCAAACAAATGCTCCAATAGCAGCCTGCCATTCCAAACTTCTTGCCCTGCCATTCACAACTGATCTTACCCTCAGGAAAAAAGAGAAATTTCCAAGCTTAAAGCATGCAATGAAATCCTTACCCAAAGAAGTAGTTTTCTGTCTCCATATGATCCCGTTCATTTAGGGGCTCTGATGGAAGGACACTCGCCTCAGCTATCTGGGAATTCTTTTTCTTAGCAACAAAGAAAGCATGGAAGAAGCAAAACCTAGAATAGACAGAAATAGGAACAAAATGAAAACCCAGACTGGTTATAACAAAGCAAAATCAGCACATGTGTGCAAACCAAACAGCACCACATTCAATGAAGTCCAAGCACTGAAAAAAGACACTATTTACAATGAGACCCTTTTCTCAAGATACACAGGGTAAAGAAGAGAAAAAGATGCTCAGGACTTCACAAAAGTGAAGCACCAACACTTAAGGCCATAAAACACAACACTAAGACTGTCAGATGCAGGTCATATTCTCCAAGACACTTTAAGTGACTGATTAATACTTATTAAGATCTGATGTTACAATATCTTCATGGAGTTTAGGCAAGTAGGAAAGGAAAATTTATTGAAAACAAATGGGATTAATGTGATTTTAAGTGCAGAAGGTATTTTGAAAACAAAATCTAGTCTCCTAAATGATTATGGAGCATTTCCATTACTGGATTTGCCTAGTGTCATGGGGACAGCTTATCTGGAATACTGCTGTTGAGCTAAACAGAATTATCCCAAGCACGTGTCTTTACGTCAGGCTCACCTGGCAATGTCCATCACAAAGCTCTCTTCTGTTTTCACTGCACTTTCAGTGATGTTAACCAGTCGGTGGATGATCCATCTTCTCAATCGAGCAATCTTCTGCTGTGCTCTTTGAATAAGGTGGGCACAATCAGCATTCTGAACATTAACCCAACATAAACACACACAGCACAGTCCACTGCACCAAGAGGTGACGTTCAGGTATTTAGAGGCTTTACACCAAAATTGGCAAAGTTATGTAGTACTAAAGCAACAGGTATAAAAGAAGAGCTACAATCTTCTCAAGCTTGCTTTTTACTATGCAAAAGGCCATCTATTTATCCCACAGAGAGTCTGCAGATGAGCAAAAAGCACTTCAAGAATTGCAGCAGTCAGCAGAGTGAGGTTGATAGGTGCACAGGTAACACATAACCTGGCCTGAGTGCCAGTGTGCCTAATACACAGATAAGAGAGAGGCACAATTCCTACAAAGACCTGAGAAGCCGTAGTGGAAGAGGAAACCACTGGACATATTCTCCAAAGCAATTGTCAGGGCTAGAAAAAGAAGAGAAAAGGCTCTATTGGTGATCCAGCCTGCTTTGGGCAGGCTGGCTGGTTCTCACTATGCTTGCAAAACTTGCAGAATTGAATTTTATTCCAGCAAAAGAGTCAGATGCTGGGGCTAAGCTCTCTGAGACAGAGGAAATAAACAATTGTCAGCTCATGGCAAGGGAACCAGCAAACATTGAGGGGAAGGTGCAATACCCATGTACTCACATGTCTGCATTCTCCCGGTTCTGTTTCTGCCGGTTACTTGAGAAGTCTAAACAACAGTCCAAGTCTGGCCTGAGGAACATGTCTTTGAGCCAGCTGATGTATTTTTGCAAGGCCGCTGCCTGCAGGTGTCTGACTACCCTGGAAGCACTCAACAGCACTGGCTTCCCTTGGTTGGTAAGGGTAGAGAAGCCCATCATCACAGCCAGCTGCCTCTCTGGGTCATCGCAGCCACTCAGAAATGTATCTATATATCCCTCCATCTCTGCAGCAAACTTAAATCCCTGTGGAAACCGAGAAACACGGTCAAAGAAGCAGGTTAGGAGCTTCACACTCAGTCTGAGTGGCTGTGTAAGTACAAATCATAGAATCATAGAATGGCCTGGATTGGAAAAGACCTCAAAGCCAATCTCATTCCAACCCCCGGCCATGGGCCTGAAGGGACAACTTCCACTAGATCAGGTTGCTCCAAGCCCTGTCCAACCTGGCCTTGAACACTTCCAGTGTAAACCACACGAAAGAATTTGGCTGCAGTAAGTAAATTAAAGCCACGTGCCTGAATATTTGTCCTAAGGCTTACAGTCAGTCATGGATTTCACCTCATGGTCTTCCTCTCACAGCAGCAGCCACTGTAGGCAATATACCAACATCAACCCTGTAATTTGCATCTTCCAGAACAGTGAGGCCTCAGCAGGCTGGACTACATGCTAGCCAGAGCAACTAAGCTCCCAGGCTGATCAACTCCTTATTTTGGGTGAAAGTTCCAGGGTCTTTCTCACATCATCTGTCTTAGATTCCCTAGATTTGGAAATTCCCCACCATCAATTCCAATCTCCTCTAGCAGTCCTGGAGCCTGCTGACGTATGGGGGTTAGAATAAATGCCACCTCCTCTCCCTGGTGTCTCAGAAGCACTGAGGCGTTCTGAAAGGCAGGGGAGTTGACATGTTTAAGCTAAAACTCATATCCTGAGGTGTGGCTGTTTTGTGCCAAGTCTTCTCTTCGGTCCTGCCACTGCCCCACAAGGCATTCAGGCTGCAGGCCTTGGACACTGTCCAGCACCACAGTGACCACCAGGACAGGTCCCATTTCACCATGCATCCCATTCCCTTACAGTCTTTCACAGTCCACAGCGTTCAATCCCACTCAACTTGTTCTGGAAAAAAATAAATGCTTAACTGGAGAAATCTCAAAGAGGTGGTTTCATTCCAAAAATACAACACATCTTTTTTTAAATTAATGAAACAACTTGTTTGGTCTACTGTCACCTTCAATACAGTGACCTGGCAGGAGCAGAAACAGTAATCAAAGTTTAGGGAACACTGTTCTTTTAAATAAAGGGGCTATAAACTTGTAATTAACTACAAATCCATCCAATTATAACATAAATACCCCTGAAAGAAATCTCATAGAAAACACAACCTAGCAAGCTCCTGCTTCCACTGTTGGAGAACTCAACACTTGTGCATCGATATGAAAACTGGGAGAAAAACTCCAGGAAAGACAGTGTAAACATGCTAACAGCTCACAACAGGGGGTTCATCAATCACCTCTCAAGAAAAGCAAATCAGGTTTATTTGCTCCCTTGTTGATAACAAAAAAGTGGAATCAGGAGGATAACCACCAGTAAATATCAGACTCCAGCTTTGTCTAGTTCCATCTCCAACAATCACTAGAATCCCATAAGGAAGTACAAGGTAACAGCATTTACTTCCCAAAACAAAAAACCTACGTCAAGAAACAAATCAAAACAAACCCTAAAACCACAATCAAATTCAAACTAAGATCTTTTCTACTCTCTCATCATCAACAATATTAGGAGCTTCTCTTTCCACTTAGTCTCATTGTCTTCAGGGCGTTTGTACATTTCAGACAGGAACCAAATTAACAGATTTTTGATGCACATGGAAGAACACAGCCTAATTTACTGTGCAACAAGCACAAAAAGAAATAGGAAAACTACTAAGCCAGTGGATAAATCCTGGAGAAAGCTGGTCCATTTAGGGAGGCACCACGGTATGCAGTATTTGCAAATCAAACCCGCATATTTATTGCTGCTTTGATAACAGAACAAAAGGATCACACGGACCTATTTCTCCCAAGAGACAACAACTATTTTTGGGCCCACATGAGGAAGTTTGGGATTGTGTTACCACAAAAAACCAAGCTAAAACCCATTTTTATCAGTATTCCTTTTTTGCTTTTCCCCCGTTTATTGCAAGGTTGTGTTGCTTGCTGGCTTCCCAGGAGGGAAGGAGTTCCAAAATCCAATTCCAAATAAATTTTGCACTTAAACCTCAGATGTGCTTATTGAAACAAGCACTAACAAACAGAAGCACGAGTTGTCCCTTTTTGTCTTTGCCTTCCAATGCTCATGCAACACCCAGCACAATGAGGAGCTTCTGGACACACAAAGTCAAAGGGACTGTTAAAGGACAACACATGACACTCTCAGTTGGCTGAGGGCTGCCCTTGCTCTGCTTCCCCCATCATTAGAGCTTTCTGGGCAGCAGCAATGAAAGCAGGTGGGGCAGTGCTGAGCAGTTTCCATACCCTTAAAATAAGCAATGACCATCAAACACAGGCCATACTCAGTCCACTGCAACCACTGGTCATAGAATAACCTTGCTTTTAGCAAGAGTTCAAGGTCTAAAATGACACATGCTTTTTTTATACAAGATGATTTGATACCAGAAGTGGGGCAGAGACGACTTGAGCTGAAGACATGGCCTTTAGCTTGGTCAAAGACCTACCTGAGTCACTACCACGTGTTCTCCATAGTGCAGCATCACCTTCCCTTTGAGAACCACCTGCAGCTGCTCCATGGACAGCAAGGGGAGAGCACTGCCCAGCAACCGGTAGCACATGAAACTGAGAAGGAACAAAGAACATTCCCTCAGGCTAAGGCACAGCAGTAAAGCCACACACAGGGGTAAGACAGAGAGGAAGTGCTGGGGCAGGCTACAGGAGCATGCAGGGAGATGGAAGTCAAAACCTCTGTGTGAAGAAACAGAAGGGTAACATGGGAAACAACAAACAGTGCATGTTAAAACAAACCTCACAGGTCCTGACTTCTCCTTCAGTAGCCCATTCTCCACAACTTCATTCCAGAACAGTTCAAAGGCACCTTCCTTCAGTGCAACTTGTAGCAAATCAAACACTACAGCGGGCAATTTCTTGTCTTCCTTCTCAGACTTGGCAGCACTTTTCAGAAGCTCTACAAGTCTAGAAGAAGAAATAAAATAATGTGAGAGATCTGACCTGGAAGGGAATTGCTGAAGGCCAAATTCATCCTGCTGAAGGACACAGCACATTTCCCGAGAACTGCTGGCTGTGCCTTCTGGGAGAAATGACATAACCATAATTTGGGAACCTGCATAACAATTAACATCTAACCCTTAGCAGCACCTGCAGTGGCAAATACAAGCAGGTATCAGAATCACAGTCACATTTCTCTCACTGCTAGCCAAGAGAAAAAGAATGTTTATTTAAACCTCCTTATTTAAGAACTAACCTGGAAATATTTTCCTTATTTACAACAGTAGGTGAGCCAAACAGCTTCTTCAGCTTTTTAGGTTTCAGAACACCAGGGAATTTCTGCATGCCCACAAGCAAAAGGTGCAGGTTCTCTGGAGATGAAAAGGCTGAAGAGAGGTCACCTTGCAAGATGTCAAACAAGACCTCCTCAAACACAGTTTCAGGCACCTAGACAGGAACAAGGGTGAGAGCATATGAGAAATATCTGAGGGCATTTTACTAACTTGCAGTGAAGTAAGTACATTAAAGTATCTACATTGGAGGGCATTTTACCAAAAGCTTGCCGTGTTCTGGAAACTCTAGAAATAGTCTTTATGGTAACACAACGAAAAATAAATAATGGATGTGTCCATGACTGCCAGACAGTCCCAGGTGCTGAACCATGGGGAGTAGGACACTATGTTGTCATCAGACAGCAATTCTGGTCAACTAACTGCAGCTGCAATTGTTCTCTTGCTGTCTGACTGCTCTGCCCATACAGCCACGCAACCCAGGGACAAGGAAACTCTCTACTTTTATTTAACACTGCTAGTCTTCATATCTACCAACAACATCTACTTCAAAAAAAGGAAATAAACTCTTTTCTTTAGTCCATACTGAGAGTCCTTTACTCCTTCTACCTACATCATTTAATTCCCAACAGCCCAAAATTTAACCTTAGGCCCAGGTATAAAAAAAGGTGGTTTGTTGTTCAGAGTTTTCAGCATACATCTGTTCAAAAGAGCAGACAGTCTAACACATCATCCAAGCAAGTGAGCTGGGAAACAACAGACTATGGGATTGTCCACGATGAAGTCAAACTAAGCTAAACCAGAGCACCCCTCCCAGAACACAAGCACCTGCCCACAGACAACATAGGGACAGCTCCCACAGCTGACACTCACTCTTCCACACTCCCTGTAACTTCCAGCTATGAACAAACTAAAGGAAAAGCTGACCCCAAAGCCCAGCCCTCTCCTGCTCCCTGCCCACATCGCCAACCCTCAGCCCCACGTGCTGTGCCTGTACCTCGGAGGTGATGTCAATAAGAGTTTTGCACGGGAGATCTCTGAGGTGTGTTTGGTGATTTGTCAGCTGCTGGAGAAGCTGGATGCTCTCCAGCAGAGCTTTCCGGTCCTAGAAAGGAAAGATAAGCCAAAAACAGAGGACTCTATCAGAAATTAAGCTGAAGGCTCCGGTAACAATCCACTCGTTATATTTTTAGGCCTATTTGTAATAAGAAACACACAATTGTTTCTTGATAGGCCACTCAGCTTTTTCTGAAATGGTGTTTTGCAGCTGGTTATGACAACAGACCCCTTCCTTCCAGGAGAGGTAGGAACCTCCTGTTTGACTATTTGACACAGTTCCTACATTCTACTCAGGAACAGACATTAAAAAAGCACAAAGAGTCCATGCATTACACAACAGAAATGAACTGAACTCTATGCTTCAAGTGGCATTGCATCGATTACCCAGTGACCCAGCCTTTCTTTGTCAATCCTCTTTCCACATCAGAAGCCCCAGAAGCAGAGCTGACACACCTGACAGCAGCGTTACCTTCACAAGCCTCCCAGACTGGAACAGAGCCATAACTCCAAAGAAGTTCCCAAAAGCAGCATTTCTCACAAGTTTCTGAAGGGAAAAAAAAAAAAAAAAAAAGAAAAGAAAATAGGTAAAAATCTACTTCCCTGAGAGGTGAGATTTCGCATGCAGGTACGTGATCAGTGGAACAAGATGGCAGGAAGACCCAGCCTTGAACACCCTACCACGGGAAGAGAACAAACTGAAAAGTAACCCCCTGCACAATGTTTAAGAACTGTCCTAGAGTACCTCGTCATCACACTGACAAATCTCAGCTAAAACAGGGCCAGATAACAATGTCATCAACTTCCAGTTTTTAGAAATACTTTTTATTTCACTACAGTCATTTGCTTTAACAAGAGCCCCAAAAACTACAGTATACACCACGACTTCAAAGAGTAGAAAAGAATTCATTTAAAGCAGCAGTTGGCAAATGTTGCCATGAGCTGACTTACTTTTTTCACTTTTTCCAGATTGTGTTTTTCTTTTATCTGTTCCAGCACACTGCACAGTGGAATTTCCTCAAACGCCTTTAAAACCTGAGGAGAGAGATGGAATAGCTGTTTGCAGTTCTTCCGTTTCATGAAGTTGCATTGGGTTAAGCTAAAATTGAGCTGAACAGTTGGCCAGCACAGCAGCAGACTTTGTCAGGCCAGAATAAAGACAACCAGAGCAGTAGAGATGTATAGAACAGGAACTAGGCTGAGACAGCTGGGTTGTGCAGCCTAGAGAAGGCTCCAGGGAGATCTCAGAGCTTTTTCCAGTGCCTAAAGAGGCTCCAAGAGAGCTGCAGAGGGACTCTGGAGTCCTGGAGTGCTAGGACAAGGAGGAATGACTTCACATTGCCAGAAGGTCAATTTAGGTTAGATACTAGGAAGAAATCCTTTCCTGTGAGGATGGAGAGGCCCTGGCCCAGAAGCTGTGGCTGCCCCATCCCTGGAAGTGTTCAAGGCCAGCCTGGATGAGACTCGGAGCAACCTGGTCTACTGGAATGTGTCCCTGCCCATGGCAGGGGGTGGAAAGAGATGATTTTTAAGGTCCCATCCAACCCAAACCATTCTAGGATTCTATGCAAACACAAATATACCTGCTGATATTCCAGTTTTTTTCCCTTCACATGGTAGATTAATAATGAGAACATTTTGCTGAAACTGCCTGACCCGGTAACAGACGCAATCAAACTTTTCAGCATGGGAAAGGCCCTGATCAAAGTGGGAAACACAAAGGCCCTTCTGCTTTATCAAATATCCGGTGAGATGAGGTCAGACACCACTGGTGATCCCAACTGCTGGGACTATTTGCTCTGTTACAGACTCAACCACTGTGAAGGAAAAAAACTCTCAAGTGTTTGTTAAAGGGTTGCCTTTTCAGATATCCCACATCAATAGACAAAGACCAGGAGCAAGACAGTTATAAGAAGCAGTAATAGTACTAAATACAGAATAACTAAAAACCTGGTCAAAGTTTGTAAATTAAGGACAGTCCTTGAAGCAGGACTTAACTCTGTAGCATGACTGTGATATTGGTATAGTTTATAACTTTGTAAGTGTTTCTAAAGCAGAGCAACGCCGTTTAAAACCACTATGGTTATTGTGAGAGGCTTCTCTCCTACGTGCACGCAGCAGCGGTCAGAACAGAGCCCTCCAGCCTCGCACAGACAGCAAAAGGGACCCCAGGCACGAACAGCGGCTGCAGACGGCTCTGACCCGCGCTGCGAAACACTGACCTGCGCCAAGGCCAAGCTGAAGCCTGGGCGGGCGGCCTCGCGGGTGGCTCCCAGTCCCTCTACCAGCCGCTTCAGGGTGTACTTGACCTCATCGTCCTGCAAGAGAGATGGAGCTGGGTGGTGCCCGGGCTGCCCCGAGCGCGGCCCGGCCGCCGGACCCCGCGCCCGGCCCGTGTCCCGTCCGCACTGCCGCGTTCCCGAGCGGGAGCGGGGGACACGCCGTGTGACCCACTGCCCGCCCGCACCCACCGCCCCCCGGCCCCCGCCTCACCTTCTTGCCCTCCCNCGCCCGCTCCGCCTCTTCCGGGGCAGCGGGGTGGCCGGGACGGGCTCGGCGCTGTGTGAGGCGCTGCCCGCAGCCCCCAAGTACCTCAGTG
>VZTJ01003854.1:292813-318120 GCA_013397795.1 Orthonyx spaldingii
GGGATGGGGAGAGGAAAGTGCCCAGAGGTGCTGGGGGCTCCTGTGGGGACAGTGGGGTGTCCCACTGAGCTCAGCAATCCTCATGACCCTGTAGAGAAGTTCAAGGTCATCCCTGTAAAACCTCTCTGAAAGGCAACGTGGGGGATGTTCCCTCCTCGCTGCTGCTCCTGGCCGTCACCAGCTCCAAGCTAGGAACTACCAACTCTCTCTTCTCAGGGGCATTTAGACCCCTCTGGACTTGAGACGAGTCCGTCCCACACAGCCTGGATTGCCTGTTTTGCAGTACTGCTCTCTACATCTCCCCGTCCATCTGCTGATGGAAGCGGGGGTTTAATTACCTTATTTCTGCATTCACATCTTCTAAAATATTCTGGAAGATTCAGTCTATGCTGAGCTTCCCTCATCCCTGCATAATCCTTTTTCTGGCTCCTGCCTGTAGCTTGTGGGACTGCTGCAGCCCACAGTGCTCCCCCTCCAAAGCCCAGTCCTTAAAAATAGCTGATTCAAATGACGCTTCCTGGGTTTTCCATTGATTTCAGGGCTGACTGGCATCATGGATATGAATGTATTTATTTGACTGCGTGTAAGTGCCTGAAACTGCTAATTCCAGATGGAAAGAGATTTGGTTTTGCATCAGTTTTCTCTTGTGTGGTCAATGTTCAGTGTGATATGGGCCATGAGGCAGATAATTCAGCAGAAGAGGATAATTTTGGGATGATCTTGTGTGAGATTGGCTCATTTTCAAGGTTCTGGAGTATGTAGTTACACAGGGGTTGCCTGTATTGCTAACATGGCATCCCCTGGGCTCCCAGTGGAAGTGAATGATGCTGTGAGGCTTTGATGCTGCCTGGAGCAGGGGAAGCTACAAACACAAGATATATCTGTGAGTTCCCTTCTTGTGCTGCCATGCCTGTTGTGATTAGGGTTTCACACTGTATTTTCCACCCCAGGTTTTTTTTAAAGCATATTCCAAAGTTATAATCTATGTGAACGTTGGTTTATCAATTCTAATTTTTCCCTTTTATCACATGTTCTACTGAAATGCATCTATTGGCATAAAAGCCTGATCTGCCTGAATAACTGTAAAAACCCCAGGCTTTAACTCTTTGGCAGAAGCTTTGCTGTGAAGCCTGACACTGGCATAAATCTGGTAGGAAATGAGATGTGCAGACCTCTGGAAAGGAGCTGTTCTGGAGGCTCATTGCTGGTCATTGAAGTGGTTCCAGCCACAGGAGCTTCCTTGGTCTGAGACTTTAATTTCTGAATTGATGGGACTTTCTGTGGCAATCTGTGCCACACAGGCAAACAGAAAGCGGAGTTGCTTTTCTTAGACATGTTAGAGACATTGAGTCAAGCTGAACATTGCATCTGTTCAACAAGTCAGTGTGCTGAATTTCATATGGCAAGCCTTTAAATACGCTCTCCACTTCATATTTCATACCAGTGACTCATCCTACCAGCCTGAATTAGAATTAATTTACTGCAAACTGGTGCAGACCACGAAACTTTCTGGAGGGGAGAGAAGGTGACTGGTTTATATTTGCCTTCTGGGCATTTTTTGATAAATAGATAGAATACATAATATAAATACATGAGTTTAGTCTTTATTTTACAATGTGAGCTCAGGGGTGGGCTTGACATCTGCAAAGGGTAAAATGTCTTTATCCGAAATTATCTCATGAAAAACCAGGCATTGCTGAGGCCACATCAACACATTCCTCACTCTCCTGGTTTCTCAGCAAAGCATTAAAGTTCACTTTAAGTGCTCTTGCAGGTTTTTTTTAGTGAGCTTTGTGCTGCTTCTGCTGTTTTTGGGAAGTTCTTCCAGACTTTCCATTAGGAATTTTATTTCTAGCCTATGTATATGCAGCTTATATACACTCATTTTATAAGCCAGAATTGCCTTATTTCAATTCAAATTCACTTTGTTGTGAGGCTCTTGGGTGTCCATGAGTGAGTGTCCATGTCCTTTTACTCTCTATTTCAGTGGAATTAAAAGCAGGACACCTTTTAGTCTTCCTGGATAAAACCATTTCTCCTTCCCTTGGATCTTTTAGTGAGCCTTGTTACTGGGGTGAATCCTTAAATTAGGACTGACAAGACCTGGCACAGAGTGGATAAGCTTCTGCAAGTTCATTAATTCTACCAATTTTTATTTTTTTTTAGTAAGGAGAAGCCAGTCTCCTTGATTGCTAAAAATATCTGACCCAGAGAAGGAGCAGCCCCTGTTTGGGAAGACGAGCTTTCCCCTCTGATGGAGAGCGCAGCTGTATCCAGACCCCGGCGTGCTGCTCTCCCAGGAATTGCTTGTCTGGAGCAGCTGCTCCCGGGGGATTTGTGGGGTCGTGGTGCTTGGGGTGTGCCGTGGCCCCACTGCCTTCCTCGGCACAAAAAGGGGAAAAACAGGCAAAAGGAGAAGGGAGAAGCGCAGGAACAGAACAGGACGTTGCGACACTCTCCGAGTGTCTCTCCTGAGCTCCATGGGAACCTGTTTTCTCCCCGAGTTGGGGTTTAACATCTTGAAAGCAGGGCTGCCCATCCATGAACTCCACACGTCCTTCTGGGTGGAGAATCCGTGGCTCGAGTCTGGCTGTTCCCTCCAGCTCCCCAAGGCAGAGTGCAGGGAAGCACGTTCAGCCTTCCAAATATTTTATTTATATCCTGCCAGCCATGAGTAAGTGCTTCCAGCCTTCTGCCTGTCATAAATCTGTTCATCACCTCCTTCTGTGAGCTCCTTACCAAAGCAAGGTTTGTACCAAAAGAAAGGATTTTCCACGTGTGTGGGTCTTTGGGGAGCACAAATGATCTCCAGGCTGATGGTGTGTGTATGACTTGGGGGGGTAAAGCTGTAATGGGGTGGGACACACCATGTCCTGTTCGTCAGCCCCTCAAATAACCCCCTTTTCTGTCCCTGCTGAGGGGGTGCTCAGGAGCAGCCAGGTTTTGCTGCCTCACTGCCCACGACCAAAATAAAACTGGCTCTGGAAGGGAGAGGGTGGCCTGCCATGCAATGGGACAAACTAGGTCAGTGCTGTCAGGTGCCTTCAGCTCTGCCTTGCCTTCACTTCAAAGAACAGAAAAGAGAGGAGAAGAGGTTAAAAAAAAAAAAGTAGGAAGAAAGCACCAGAAAACCCACAAAACAAAGCAGCAGCGTTTGCAGCCCTTTGTATTTTGGTCACCAGCATTGGGCCAACTTCCCTCAGCTGCCTCTTGGAGATGCTTTAGAGATGTTCCACAGCTCATGATTTCCATGGGGGGTGCTGAGCAAAGGAAAAATGACAGGAGAAACCACATGGTTTTGACTGGGCTCTGTTGAGTTTTGGTCCTGCACCTCTGGGGTGGAGGTCTGGGCACTTAAATTTAAAACAACTCATCTCACCTTCTTCAGAAAGTGCTGCCAAAAACTGTGCAGGGAAAGAGAGGCCTCTGGGGGTCTACAAAGGGCAAAGCCACGGTCGAGGGAGTGCTGGTAGCTGCCAGGTCCTGGAGAGCCCAGGGAACCTGGAACGTAATAGGAATAAGACCAGATTGTTGCCAAGCAGAGGCTTTTGTCTCAAAGCCTCATTGAGGTCACTTCTGGGCAGCCAGACAGTATTTGGGAACCACTGAGAGGATGCTGCCACCAAACCCCTTCAGCAATTGCTCCCGGCTTTGTTCAAGGTCTGTCTGAGTGGAAATGAGGGACTTTCCTTCTTCTCCTTTCCCTGCCCCATGCTGATTTACACCACGATTATTTTCACCTTAGGACCCTTCACAGGACTGAGACGTCAATGACAAACTGGACCACAAACCTCCCACCAACACGTTCAGCTGCTGTCCCAAGTGCCTGGCAAGGGCAGGAGGATGTTGCTCAGCCCCCACAGGCTCAGCTGCCATGGGAGGCTTTGGGTTTTCCCCGACATGAGGGGGCTGCCAGAGCAACTTCCAAACTTCTGCAGAGCTTGGGCAGAGAAATGTCATTAATTCCACTTTAATCAAGCAGAGGCAGAAGGTGTTGGGCAGGGCAGAATCAAGCTGCTGCTTTCTATTGGCTGCTACTGGCATTTGTTTCATTATTTTGAATTATTTTAATTCTCAATTGCTAGAATACATCTTTCCTCCTCCTTTCACCAGGATAATCCAGGCTTAAGCTGTAGTAGGAGAGGCTGAAGGTAGGCAGTGGGAAAGGTTCCTGCCAGCCGAGCGATGACGTGCTGGCCTTTGGCAAGTTGAAGCGTCTCCATCCCAAGGGGAAAAAGAAAGTTTATTAAAAACAAAAATAAATTAAAATAATCTGTAGCTAAAGAAAATCTGGCCCTGGGGAATAGGAATGGGCTAAATAATCCGTCTCAGTGCCAGCAGGCTGCTTTCTGTGATATTTATAGGATGTTTTGTATTTTAAAGGAAGAAGTTGAAGCCAAATCATGCTGACTGTTAAAAAATGTGAGCTGCTGTTTGTGGAAAAGCCTGTGATGGAAAGGAGGGGAAGAGCCAGTGGCTGAGCCAGCTCAATGCAGAAAAAGGCATGGGGAACTTAACACTGGAAGTCACTCTGAGCTGCAGGAAAGAGCCAGAGCACATTGTGCAAAGGTCTTGACTATTGAAATATTGCCGAGTGCACCTCTCTTGCCCTCTCTTCTAGATGTGAAAAAATTACTGCTTGCTGACAGCGTTTGATGGCAACAGTGTGGGTTTGGGATTGGGAATGAGTAACTCGGGAGCAGGGTGGGAAAGGGCATTGCCTCTGTCACCCCATCACAGAACCGCAAAGTCCCTCCTGCATCCTCAGCGGCCTCACGGCTCCCTGGGGCTGTGAGGGCAAACAGCACACGGCTCTTTGGGGCTGAAAGCTCTCCGAGGGATGGCCTCACAGCCCCGTGTGCCCCACAGCTCACGGGGTGCTCTCGCTGTGTGTTTCAGGCTGGATTTGGCTGGGCCATGGTGCAGCCCGAGCTGTGGGCGGCTGCGGCGCTGATGCTGCTGGGGGCGGCCGTCAGCCTCTGCATCAAGTGCCAGCACTCCGGTGAGTCCTGCCCGCTGCCCCGGCTGGCCTTTCCTCTGGGAATGTCCCCTCCGTGTGGGTTTTGTTCTGCTCTGCCATGTGCCGGCTTCGCCCTTGTGGGGATGCTGCCACAGCTCGAGCGGGGAAGGGGCTCTGCAAGAGAGCTGGGGGGGAAGGAGCTCCCAAAACTGCAGCACCCCTGCCCCAGGGTGGGCTGCAGAGCCCTCTCCAGGGTCATCGTGGTGGGTGGCTTTGGATTCCACCTGGGAGGACCAGCTCCAGTTACACAAACCCTGCAGAGGGTCTGGGACAGAAGGGCAGGCACGGAAAGAGTCTGGAGGATAAATTCATGTAGGGTGAGCACCCAGTGGGGTTTGAGGCCCTCCCTGAGCACTGGGTGGGTTTTGGTGGGGGAGAGGCTGCAGTTTGGGGTTTGGGGACAGGATGGGCTGTTTTGCTTTGTGGGGTTTGAGACAAAAACCACAATTTAAATATGGTTCCAAAAAATTTCATCAAAGCCCTACTGCAACTGCTGCCTCGCTGCCTCCGCAGTGCTGAAGTGCTGAAGTGTTGTGCATGTATTTTATTATCCTTTCTGATCTCTAACTCCCAAATCATCCTTTCTAAGAGCTTTTTGTTCCCTTGTCTTCCAGCCACCAAACGGGAGACACTGCTGAATGAGCGGAGGAGCCGGTAAGTTGCCTTTCCCAATTGCGTTTCTCCCTCAAACAACTCACCCAGGGTGAGCCCCAGAGCCAGACCCAAGCTGAAATCTGGGTTTATATAAAGTAAAATAATGCCAGGATGGGATGCAAGGCAGTGTGCCCCAGCCCAAGGTGCTGCTGAAGGGGCAGTGCCTTTACAAAGAATAATCCAAAATTAAACTGAAGCTCTGACTGTGATGTCATGGAGTCATTAACTAGTTGGAAAAAGGTCTGAGAGAGAAGGGCAAGTTCTTATCCTGTCCTGTTGTGCCCTGAGATGAGATAGAAATGTTGGTTATTTCGTAAAGAAGCCCCTGCCCTTGGCTGGTGTTGGTGGGACTGAACCAGAGCAACCACTGACCTGCAGCACAAGAAATGAAGGAAATGCAGTGTACACACACGCACCCCTCCTTATTTCCTTCAGCAACAGACAAACCACAGTAAATGATATTAAAAAAAGAAAAGTTGGGTTGTAAGCTCTGTTAAATGAGGTGCAACGGGGCTCTGCAAAGGCCTGCAGGGGGTTGGGGTGTGTGTGGCTGTGGGGAAAGGCTCCGGAGTGATCCACTGCAGACTGATGAAGCAGCCACTGAGGGCTCCATCCCCCACGGGCTCCATGCCTCACAGACTCTTGCTGAATTATCCCAACTTCTTGAAATTTATACCTGGATTAGGTGGTTGGACTTCAGGTTTGTGATATTGTGTGCTCTCTTTAGAGGTGTGGTTTGGGTGTTTCGCAAGCAGAGTGGTTTGATCTACGTTTGGGTTTTTTGACACTTCTCCCAACGGCCCTGTGCCATGAATCCTGGTTGGGGATGGGGCAACCCCAACGAAAAAGGGGGAAAGGGTTCCCAAAATTGGAGTTCATAAGTGCCTGTGTAGAAACACCTGCAGTAGAAAAGGTGTTGAATCCCCTCATGCTCTGAAAAGCAACTCTCCTATTAAATAAAAAGTAAAGAGGTTACTGGGCATAGATGATACTTCTATCACTGATAACATTATTTTATTCATGTTGATGTTATGGGATGCTGGGAGGGGCAGAGGCAGCAGTGAAGGTAAAGCAGAGGGATTTGAAGCCATTTCATGCAAGAATATCCATTTTTTTTTGGGGTAAAAAGGCTCTTCTGGCCTTTGGTTGCTGAAGCATCAGAATGGGAATTATCCTAAATGACATTTTCCTCATCCCTGGATCCTTCCCTTAGCTGATGCTGGCTGCTCTACCAGTGGTCCAAAACCACATCTTGTCTTTAAAGGATCAAAGAATAGTCCAGGAATATGCTCCCAGCTCCCATGGGCCCTGCATGACACGCTGAGTGATGCAGCTGGGCACGTCACAGAGCCCAGCACGGTGCTCTCTGCCCTCCGCTCACCCAACAGTCAGGTGTCTTGTGTCTGTTTTCCTTCTCATAAACCCCAAAATTCAGCTGAGGTTGTACTGCTATTTTTTCCAGGCTCGAAAACCAGCAGAGATTTGAGGTGATTCGATCCAATACCAGTGAGTATGAGCACTGCATGTGGCTCCTGCCTCATGGTGTGGGGGCCCTGCATGCATAGAACAGGGGGAAAGTGACATTCAAAGGGTCACCTCGAAGCCAGGCCATGAAATGATGAGACCTGGATTGTCCAAACCGCCTCAGATGCTTCTAGGGATGCGAATTCTGAGCTCTAGGGAAAAAATGCCCTTTGCATTGAAAATATTTCACTAAAGCGGTGTCGTTGAAAAGTGACACCTCCACTACTGGGGCTCTTGGAACCATGCGGTGCACTCTGTGAAAATGAAGGTGTGGGTGATAGGAGTGACTCATTCATCATCCCCCCCTCACTGCTTCCTGTGGCAGGTTGGGTTCAGCGCTGACCTTTTGAGTTTTATATCACAAAACTGCTGGGTCCGTGTGAAACGTGTCCGTCTGCTGATGGCCCTGCCCTGCCCCAGGACTCTGCTGGGTCCAAGCCCCTGAACCCCTCTGCAAGTCTCTGTTTCATCCTAGCCCAACCAAGGTCTTGACTGCACCATGCAGTGTGGAGGGAGGGGAATGGCCCCTGAATCGAGGGCCTTGGGGGACACCAGGCGACAAGGCAGCAGCTGGGATTGTAGCTTCCTCTGGAGAGTGTTTGCAAGCTCTGAGGTCTGCACAGACACCAGCTTTTCCTCTGGTTGTTTCCTGTTTTGACCATTTTTGAATATTCAAGGAACAATTTGGAAGCTATTTTAGGATGCATTAGGAAAATGCTTGCCAGTCCCGGGGATTCCTCTCTGGTGGATGTTCTGTGCTCTTTGAAATATCTGCTGCTGCCGTAATAATTAACATGATATTTTTGTTGTTGTTGCCAGCTGCAACCCAAAGGCTGGAAAAAATTAAGGAACCTGAAAATTTATCAATAGCAAGGTAGGTAAAAAACCCAAATAAAATCTAGCTCCAGATCCAAGTTCACTCAACATACCTGAACATTTGGGATTGCATTCTGGGCCCTGTAGATGTGGCTTGGGCTGTACTCAGAATCAAAGAATAGCTTGGGTTGCAAGGGACCTTTCAAGGTCATCTAGTCCAATCCCCCTTGTGAGGAGCAGAGACATCTTCTACTTGATCAGGTTGCTTCATTTATTGATGGTCAATAGTATATTTAAATTTTTTCTGGATTTTCTTCAGTCTGACTGCATTCTTCTGGCAACTGATTAAATCAGTTAGGATTTAAGGAAGAGAGCTGTGCCTGTACCTAACAGATGCATCATGGAAAAGAAATGGCCATTATTCGCTTATAAGCAGTTTGATGTGATAAATCCCCTTCTCCCCATCACCAAAACCCCCAGGAACTACACAGCCACGATAACTGCTGCAATATTCAGGCATAATTATTCTCCTCTTGGGATTTTACCCCACATTCTTCATCTCCCCTTGCTCCATGTGTGTGCTTGATAACCTGGCAGGGAGGTTTCATGAATGGTCCTTCTGATGGTGTGTAACTGCTGGTAGGGTTTGCTCAGGTCTGGGATTTTAGGTCTCTTTTCTCTCTTTCAGGAAAGCCACCAAAGAGCTCAGTGCTTCCCATCACGCTGGATACGGTGAGCAGATTCCTGAGACAGTCACAGATTCAATGAATCACAGAATCACAGAACAGTTTGGGTTGGAAGGGACCTTAAAGCTCATCTCCTTCCAACTCCCCTGCCATGGGCAGGGACAACTTCCACAAGACCAGGGTGCTCCAAGTCCTGTCCAACCTGGCCTTGAACACTTCCAGGGATGGAGCAGCCACAGCTTCTCTGGGTACCCTGTGCCAGGGTCTCACCACCCTCAGAGGGGAAAACCTCTTCCCAATATCCCATCTAACCCTGTCCTCCATCCATGGGAAGCCATTCCCCCTTGCCCTGCCACTCCAGGCCCTTGTGCAAAGTCCCTCTCCCCTTTAGACACTGGAAGGGGCTCTAAGGTCTCCCCAGAGCCTTCTCTTTTCCAGAGAACAACCCCAGCTTCCCCAGCCTGTCTCCAAAGCAGAGGGGCTCCAGCTCTTGGAACATCTTTGTGCACTCCTCTGGACTTGTTCCAACAGGTCCATGTCCATCTTAATTTGGGTCTATCCTGGCTCTGAGTTTCAATTCCAGTGCTCATCCTGCTCTGGCTGACCAATCCTGGTTAGAGCCACAGACACGGATTGTTTAAAATATCACCCTGGCTGTCCCAATTCCTGTACCCTGGAGTGTCCAACCTTGCAGCCTTGTCCCCTGACCTCAGAGCTGAGTGGGGGTAGAGCTGCTGGTGCTGAAATACTCGGTGTCTCCACTGTCAAACTGCTCCCATCACTCAGCTTGAGTTGATGTGTAATGTGCCCCTCTCTTGTCCCCAGGGAGCAGGGATGAGAACAGGTACCAGAATTTCCTGGCAGGTAAATGCTGCAGCCACACGCCTGGGGGTTTGGGAAGGAAGGCTGCCGAGGGAATGGGAGGTCCCAGGGGATGGGAGCTGGCAGGGAGCACTCGGGCAGCCGGCACCGCAGCTGGCAGGGCTCTGGCTCGGTCAATTTAGAGATTGCTTTGTAAGACACACACTGATCTGATTAACGGGCAGAGTGGAGGGGGATGGATGCTCCTGAGCCCCTGCTCCCTCCTGGGGCAGTGTGAGCTGGTGCTTGCCCTAAGAGGATTATTGGTGTGTGGGGCTGTGCTCTCCTCTCCCAAGCCAGGGAGCATATGCCCCATGATGTGTCCACCAGAAGTGGTGAGCTGGGGTTTCCTCAGGACCTGGGGTGGTTCAGGGCTGCCTCCCTGTGCTCCAGCCACCTGGCTCTGCTGTGGATGGGCTTGGGAGCTGTGCCAGGGCTTTGTGGCTGCTGGGGACGTGGGCTGTGGCTGTGCTGGGGGTGTTCCCAGGGATGGCGGTTCGGGTTGATGCCGTGGTGAGGTGCTGACAGCAAACCCTTGTTCTTGCAGAGGAACGCCTACAGGAAGATGCTGCCTATGTGTAAGTATCCTGTGGAGCCATCCTGGTCCCAGTGCTGTCCTGGTGCTCCCAGAGCTCAGCCTGGGAAGGCTGTGCCGGGCAGGAGGAGCTAACAGTGCTGCTCTTCTCACAGGGAGCCCATATCTCTGGATTACTACTACAACTGCACCAAGTTGTTCGCTCCACCACACGGTAGCTCTCCAGGCAAGCGAGGTGCGTTCCTTCTCCAGCCTGGCTGTCCCATGGCTCCAGAGGGAGCTCGTAGGACTGTTCTTGCTGAGGTCTGTGCATCACTGTGTGCAGCCTGAAGCCAGTGTGGGTCCAGGAGACACATTTGTTAAAAGGGTGTGGCAGAGCTGTGGGGTTTGAGGGATTGCCAAGCCCCTGTCAGTCCATCTGTTGCCTATAAACAGAGCAGCCCAAAACCATTGGTGATGGTGGGAGTGATCACCCGATTCCACTGTACTGGTCTAACCCATCCCTGGGTCAGCACAGGCCGTCACAAAGACTAACAACCTTTTAGTTAATGTACCTTTCATTGGGGGAAGCAGCCCCCTTCTGCAGGTGCTGAGGGATCTTCCCAGGTCACTTACACTTCCTTAGGTCCTTTGTCACTCCTCTTTCTTCTCTCCATCAGAGAAAGATGAGGATTCCTTTTCCTATGAAAATGTCACCATTAGAGCATCTCAGGGCTCTGATTCAGGTAAGTGTGTTGCTGTCATGGTTTGTGTGTGCCACACAAAGTGCAGAGAGGGAGAGTGACCTGCTCAGCTGAGAGAAACCTGCTTGTTCACAGCTCAGCTCTGTCTACCAGCTCTGTTCCATGGAGCTGGAGCACAGAAACTGCTGTACACACAGAGCAGGCCTGGAGCATTTCCCCTCTCCACAGGAAAATGCATGTGGTGATACCTCCACCCTGATCCCTTTGACTTGGTGGTTTCTGCAGCAATTCAGGAGCTTTGGGATCTGCATCTCTAGGTTTTTAGTGTTGTTACAGCCAGGCTGATCATGGTACTAGCCCGTAGCTCAGGTTTCTTGTTGCAATCAAAATAGGAAGTCAGTTTGGTTTCCTTCTGTGAGTTAACACATGCTTTCTGCATTGCTAAAGCCTGCCCTGTTCCTGCCTGGCTTTGTGCAGGGTGATTAGAGGCAGGAGCAGCGGGGACCTGTCTGATCCCCATTCATGCCTGCAGATATCCAGGCACGTGGCCAGGGCTGGAAAAATGATGAGGCAGCATCAGCACATCTGCGCTGGCTGGAAACTCAGCCACGTGCACAGGGCAGTCAGGGTGCCGTGGTAGAAGGGGGGGTTTCACAAAGGCCCATTTTTAGTCCATTTGCTGTTCAGCATTGTCCTGTCCAAACTCCTCCTTGTCACAGATGACGCTGTAGACTACGAGAACAGCATGGTGGTACACACATGGAAACTCCAGCAAGGGCAAGGTACGTTCTCAGCTGTTATTTTCTGTTTGGGGATGGGGCTCATGGGCAGAGTGCCTGGTGCACTAGGCCAGTATAGACCATGCCAGGGCAATGCAGCCATCACCCTTGTCTCGAGTTAATTTTTTTCCCCAACTGTCCATGATAAATATCCAAGGCAATGTGCAAATTGCTGCACACTCCTGTAACTGAATACTGCTCTGCTGGGACACGGTGCTTCTCGTACTCCAAAGGCCACCATTTGGGTTGTTGTGCCTAAACCCTGACCACGGGATGCTACAGAAAAATGTTGCTCTTCAGGTCTTATATCCTTATATCCTTGAGGTTACCCCAGTGCAAGTGCAGCCACGTAACCCCCTGTGACACAGAACTGTGGGCACTCACCCAGCGGGTCAGCCCTGGACTCTCCTGCTGTAATCAGGGGGCCTATTTCCCTTTTAACCACAGTTCAATCTGATGTGTGGCTTCCTGTGAGGCACAGGGGGAGTTCTGACCTGGGAGACAGTGGGGAGTGTACACATATATATTTAAGAGCTTTGTGCCTCTGGTGTGAAAGCTGCCTAAGCAAACTGATTCCTGTTTGCACACTCTATAGATTAAACCTCTCTAGGCTCTGAAGAGCTGCCCAGAGTGTTTGCAAATTTGCTGTGACCATTTTGAAGCCTCTTCAAGGAGACCTTGACACTGTCCTGAGGTTTCTTAGCCCAGACACAAAAACATGTCAGCACCAAAGGCTAAATATTGGCAGGACACATGGTGTGTCAGTGGTCTGTGTGTTTTTACATCAACCCACTCACTTACGAGTGCTTCCCGTCCTCCTCCACAGCCCCGCTGCCAGAGAGCCCGGACGATGAGCCAGACTACATCAACGCCGGTCCTGTGTAGGGCCCTGCCCTGCTGTCAGAGCAAAGGTAGAAACAGAGCAAATGGTTGATATGTTTAAGCAGGGTGGAAGGATTTGGTTTGTGGTGTTTATTTAGGGGTGGGAGGATTTGGTTTATGCCAAAGGGGGTTCAGCTGGAGCTCCTGCTGGAGCTGCTGCCCTTGCTGGCAGCACCAGCACAGCAGCCCACACGGGCACTGGAGGAGTGTGAGGAGCCCACCCTGTGCTGTGCCACATCTCTGGCTGATGCCAAGCTGACTAACACGGACCATGGAGACAAATTTGTCCAAGCCCATGTCCCAGCTCCAGCACTGCCCTCCTCCAACAGGCGCAGGAACTCTGAACTGCTCCGGAGCAGCCTGAGGCAGCGCTGCTGCGTGCTGTGCACACGGACACCAGAGCCCCCTGCTCTGAGCTGGGATTCCCTCAGCCGAGCCCTGCCTGCTGTGCTAAGGCCAAATATCCCGCCCCATTATCAGCACCAGCCTGATGCTGCTGATAAAGAATTATGCAGGGCAGATGAAACCTGTGGAGAGCTGCAGAAAGGTTGCACAACACTGAGGGACAGTGAAGGACATGCTGGTCACCCTGCTCCAGGCTGGACTGGGACTCCAGCTGGGAGATGGACTGGGACCAGTATCGCTCTCCCTGTTGAGTTTTCACTCTCTTGAGCACCTACAGAGACCCAGTGGGATTGTTCTTATGTCACGTGCCAGCTGCTCTGGTTTTATAGGGTTTTATATTCCCCAGACTGTAGGCACCAGCAGTGGCCAGACTCCCAAAATTGGATCTTTCTGAAGCCATGCAGAGTATTTAAGATTTGTCTCCACCATGCAAAACACAGTCATCCTATCCTCCACACTATGGCATTTGCTTCTGCTGGATGTAGCTGGACATGGAAAATCCCAGTCTGAGAAACCTGACCCAGCCATACCTTGCTGCCAGGCTTCTTTTTGCCATTATAATGATGCCTCTGTTGCAGCCTTTGCTGGCAGAGTAATATTCTGAAATCTCAGTGTCCAACCAACAAATGCCAGCAGAAGTTCTCCACCAAGGGAGGCTGAATTGAGAAATGGGCTCCTGGTGCCTCTGTGCCTCCTGCTCTGGTCAGGGATCATCCTCCAGGAGCATGACTGGGGTTTCTGCTTAGACATGGACGTTTTGTAGTGTATGTCACTACTTGTCCCTGGAAAGAAACTGTAGCAGGCAGCAGAGTTAAGTAGCAGGGATTAAAAGTCCATGGATTCACCGTTTCTTCTCCTCTTATTTCAAGTGTTCTGCATGTCTGAAGAAAACTTTTCCTGAGCTGTGAGAGTACACCCAGCGAATATGCACGCAGGAAGAGGGGAGATTTCCACCCCTCAGTGAAATTTCTTCTCCAAACTGTGCCTGCAATCACGTAGAAGGGGTGTTACTGAAAGGAAGAAACGCTCTGCTTGAAGCCCCACAGAAGTCCAACTGCAAACCTGCAACTGGTGAAAGCCCTCTGCCCCCAGTGACCACAGGCAAGCCCCAGGCTCCTCATCCCATCTCATTTCCCTGCATGCCCACTCCAGGGAAGATGGCCAGTCTAGGCCATGTTTTCTCCTGTCAGGCATGAAATGAATCCTTAACTTGCTGAGCAGTAATGCAGCCAGCTACTTAATTTGTCAGAGTGACTCATGCACGATGGTATTAAGCCACAGGGATTACGTTCTGATTTAGTTCCTGTGCTCCCCTACAGAAGCAGTTTCCTACATGAGAGGAACTGGCAAGGCAGAGGTTGTGTTTATAACAGCAGTGGTTGTCTGGAGCCGAATGATATTCCAACCTGTTCACAAAAGCTAAAGAGGATTAAATGCCTGCCTTATCCATGGCTTGTAATTCACAGGATCGGTCTATGGCAGTTTTCCTCATGTTTCAGTATCTGTTTTGTAATGATACAAAGAACCAGCAACAACTGTGAAGGTCAGATCCACAGCCACCAGCCTCAGAAACTGTACCAGTTCCTCAATATGGCTGTAGGAACATCATCCCAAAAACAGAATCCCTATCTCCTCAACCCTGATGCACAGATCTGACACTTTTGGAACACTTATTTATTAAAAACTGAAAAGCTTCCAAAGAAAATGGTGTGTTCTGTTACGGTTTGCAATGACACAGATGTCTGCACGATCAGGTGACAGCGAAATGGGAGGACATGAGGTGACATGGAATGATGTGCAGGATCTTATGGGGAGAAAATGCCTTAAAAGCCTTATTCCTCAAGATCAGATCAGAAGACTGTGTTTCAGGAGCGAACCCAGCCCACACTCACAGTGGTGAATGACCAGTGAGCAGAGAAAGGGAGCTAAGGGTGCTAAGGGTTAGAGAGCCGTGGAGTGGGAGAAGGGATGTCAGGCGCTTCCTGCTGCAAATGACTTGGCTCTAATTCAGCAGAATGCCCGAGAAAGACCACAGGTGCCCAGCGTTGGTGTAGCTGAAACAGTGGGTGGGTTGGAGTTTGGCTTAGAAGTTTTACAGGTGGCTCCTACAAATGCTACAAGCTTCCACAGGACTTTTACAGCAGAGAAAATCCAGTGCGCTTCAGGGATGCACACAGGCAGGGAGCTACAGCCTGGTCTTCTGCTCACCCCAGCCCAGCTTCTCCTCACACCCTCAGGTTTCCTGATGGTGAAATGCTCTGCAAAAAGTCTGCACAGGCGGGTGGCAGCAGGGTCCCTGTGAGCCAGCAGCACACACAGTGCTGGCTTTGCACAGGCTCCCAGGCAGGTAAGGGGTGCCTTCGTCACTGAAATTGTGCCTGGCCCTCACAGGGCTGTGAGGCTGCTGGGATTCAGCACCTGAAGAAGCTCCCACTTTCCACAAAGTGCTGCAGACTTGTTACTGCAAGAGTGAGCTCGTTCCAAGTGACGTCTGGTGATGTCACCCACTGGTGACTCATCTCCCAACCGAGGGAGCCATCCATGAGGAGATTAGCAGCAGAGCCGGATCCTTGGCACACAACAACAGATCCAGCTGGAGACCTCCCAGAAAGTTCCAGGCATCAGGTCAGTGCACGGTCAAAACATGAAAACACAAGATTTACTGCTCTCATCACTAGGCAGGGAGGCAGATTACACCAATTAGACTTTCTTGGTACAAGGTTCCTCCATTGCCAAAGTCTGACTTTGAAAGTTGTGGAGCCAAAGTTGTGAAGCCAGGCAGGGCAAGAGCTGGATGTGGAGAATCTTCACTTACTGGGGGTCTGAGCAAATTCCTGCTTGCAGCTCTCCAGAGCAGTCAGCTGTAGCGAGGGGTAAATCCATCCTTAGCTTTGTAAAGCTTCTGGAACACTTCTCAGCCAGTCATCCCATTACACTGGAAGGTATCCAGGGACTGTTTCAGGAACTCTCATCAATGTTTGTTACTAGTCGTGCTCTGAGCGACCTCATGGTTTTTCTTTGCGATGAGTGAGTATGGACATGTGTGCTCCCTGACACGCTGGCCTTTCACGACTGCCTTTAGGTGTGCAAGGATTTCTGGTGCCCAAGCAGAATTGCCAGACACTGTGCCATCTGAACCTAACGCAAGGAGACTTATACTTCCCCTGGGTCCATCTCTCTCCTCACATTAGGTAGGCAGTCAAGGGAGCAATTCACTCCCTGTTTTCAATTTAAGATACTTTAGAAAAGCAGTTCTGGCAGTGCTGGTGCAGCTGTGAAATGGAACTGGGGAGCCTCTGCTAAATGCTGGGAAGCAGCAGCTCTGCACTTAGAGGGGGAACAAACGCCTTTGGAGAGCAGGTGTTGGTGGCCTCTGGCATCAATACTAGTCCTCTTCTTAGGAAAAGTGAGTGTGATTATGTCCCTCTAGAGCTGGAAAGGATTAGCCCAGAGGAGAGTCTGCTCCAAACTGGAGCTGTGAAATGCAGCTACTGAATATTGTTGAAAAGAAACTCTCTGAAACCAGGTAGGAACAGGAACCATGACCCTCCATGTTCCTCACCCTTCCACTGGCACCACAACTGTAGGCAGGCACTTCCCACAGGGTAAGGACTCGTCCAAATACCGTGTTCCCTGGTTTATGAAACATCCATGGCAACACCTCTTCCTTCCCCATTCAGCAATGAACACATTTAATGAGAAAGCAAAGACAGAGAAGGCTGGCTGTGATGGGCAGTCAAAGGAAAATTAACCTTATTTAAGTTTTTGGGACAAAAGCTGTGTCTGTAGAGAACTCAGAGCTCAAGCCCCAGTACTAAACTGTTCATTGTGTATTTAATAGTTGGTGCTGATAGTGACAACTCACTGGCTGGGAACCAAAGCTTAAGTTCAATGCATATCTAGTGAAGGAAGAATGTACTTTTGAGCATTACATTCACTATTCCAAGAGCTTTTTGCTGCATTCCCTGCACTTTAGCTGCCAATTCCCTCGCTCTCCTGCACATTGAATCACAAAGGTTTGTCTGCAGGCTCTGCCAGAGGAGCTGCAGGAAGTCTTGAGGGGAAAGTCATGATGCCACCAGCTCTTGCTGCTGAAACTTGTGACCCCTGTGGCTTGTCAGAGAAGGAGAGGGTGTGCCCAGCTCCTGCCTCAGTGCAGGACCAGTCCCCAGGCTGAAGCCAACTGGTCCCCAGGCTGAAGCCAACAAAGATCCATTTGGCACCGAGACAGCTGTGGTGGGGAACTGAACACTTGGGCTGGAAATCATCAACAGAATGGGCAGAGTGAAATGCAAGCACCAGCAACTTGTGCCTCTGCACTGTTTTGTGTGACTGCTGTAACCAGACCATGCTTAATTATATTAAGATGTATCTGCTTGGAGACACAAGTCTCACATCTCATATCAGGTGGTCAAATTCAATTTATATTTACTTTCTGCATTTCACACTTAATTGTCCATCTACACTGGCAAGGTGTTTCCAAAATTGGACAGGAAAACATGATTCTGTAGCATTTTGGCAGGCTGAAACCATGACATTATCTAACCTGGGAAAGCAGGGACAGGAAAGGGAACTCAAATGCAGAGCATCCCACGATTTGGTAATGTTTTTTAAAGATTACAAAAGGAATATCCAAAATATAGTGGCACCATTAAGAAATGGGTAGTATTTCTCCTGTATATTTGCTGAAAATACCTTCTCTACCCACAGGACAAAGTGGCACTTGCTCAAATAACTTCAGTAAATGCTGTATTTTGTGCAAAAAAATTTCCTTCTTGGTCTTGGTGAGATTCATGACCAGGCTTGAAGTGTAATCCCTAACAACAGGATTCCATTTTTGTTTCTCCTGCTTAGGTCTCAATATCATGGACATAAGCAGTTTTGCTGAGTGCACTGGACTGTCACTCTTCTATCCTGGTTATACAACACACACAAGTTCGTGGGTTAAAGTAAATTTTAGAGCTTTATTGGTGTAAATAAAAAAGTAAGAAACATTTTTTGCAACAAAAGCTGGTTTCCTCCCAGCAGGCTCGGGGAGGTGCCTAACTGGCTGCAGGGGCTGCAGTTTTCTGGCACAGCCGGGCCAGCAGCCCAGCCATTTGTAACAGGGAGTTCACACCTTCTGCTATCTTCATGTGAGTGTACCCGATTTCCTGGTGACAGAGACATTGTCAAGTTCTCTGTTTGCTCCCCCAGTCTGTGTATCTTTTACTAATGACTCAACAGAACATATCCCTTACTGCTACAAGACCAGCTTCAAGTCACTCGAACTTCAGAGAATGTATCTGTTCCTATAAACCAACTTAAAATGCCTTTTATTCTTAAAAGCAAAGCCTGTATTTTCCCACTTCCTTTATAAGAAGCAAGGTGCCTACATACGAGGACAGGTTTCAAATATGAAGAATGATTCCATATCACCAGCTTACTCTTTGTTAACCCTCTGTTAATATAATTTAATATTTTACTATCTATTGGACTACAATCAAGTATGCACTTGAAAAACATTTTCAAGGAGTTATTTGAGGCTTTGATATAAATAATGGATTCAGCATTACATCTGCTATTAATTTTAATTGACCACTAAAGTGATTTCTGGCACTTCTCTGGGTGTTCAGATGCTAAACTTCAAGTGACTTCTTACTGACAAAGTGATGATGCAGTGGGAAAGAAAGCAGTAATGAGTCAAGAAACACTTTCTTTGTGCTAATATACAACAAATTTTAAACAGAACCCCCTGAGGCTGCCCCTGATCACACCCTCTTCTTAAAAAGGCCAAAAAGGCCCCATTAGGAGCTGCGTTAGTACTAACCTTGATAAATTCCAGTTTCAGATATTCTGGCATTTGAAAGGTTTTACACACACGGAAGATATTGCCAATGACATCTTCTGGAGAGTATCCAAGTCGCCACAGGTGGGCAAGAATCTGTGTAGGCAAGAATAATCCTCCATTTATCTGCCAGGTGAGTCAAGGATATTCACTTTTGGAACAGTTGTATATAACTTCTGAAATTGCATGAACTATTTATCAGCTGATTTAATCTCAAACATCTAGCAAGCAATTTGACCACAACTTCTTCTGTGCTTGTTGGCTTATTTATCTGACCAAACTTCCGCACAAATGGGATTTAGTTTATCAACTCATCTATGTGGTATTGCCCTTATCTTAAAAAACAACACACATGGTGAATTCCTCAAAGCAAACAAAAAAATTTGTACAGGGATAATGCCTGACTATACTGACACAAGACATGAAAACCAACCTTGTATGCTTCATCAATGTTTGCGTTTATGCAGTGTTGTATCATTTCCTTCACAAGGAGAGGATGGGGCTCATCACATACCTGTGTCCAAGAAAAATATTACACTTAAAATATTGGAAGACTTTGTGTTAAACCTCTGGTATTTTCACCAAGCTTCTATGGAGTTGAAATACCAAATCAGAAATATTCCATAATACAGATTAAATTTTGAGTACTCTTAACGTTTCAGATAGTCTGCCATGGCAGACTCAGCAGCGTGGAATGAGAACACCCAAGTAATAGATTCCCAAGTTATCACAGAAATTTCCCAGCAGTTATGTGATTTGTGTGCTTTGAGAGAGCTGCAAAGTCACAGGGTCTCAGATGTGCCATTAGGGACGTCTTTTCAAAAGGCACATGGGCTTCTTGAAGTCTAATGCTGTCACTTCTACATCCACAGGGCTGTCTGCAAACTAGCAAAAAGGCTTATGTGTCCAGTGGAATCTCACACAGCCATAGGGCTAAACTTCTGGCAAAACTGTTTTCAGCTGTTACTGACCTTAAAGACATTTTCACTGTTTATAAAGCCAAATCCAGAGTATGTGGACTGTAAGTTGTTTAATGCCTGTGAAAGAAAAAATAAGACTTTATTTATTTTCTGAAGTGCTCTACTTCTCACTCCCCTTCTCAGGAAGAAATGCACTCCAGGAAACTATGCCAAATAAGCAGTTTGCAATTAAACAACAGAAAAACAAATTTATGCTGACTTTATTTCCTCCCACAAATTTGGTATCCACTTTCCACCAACTCACTTTTAAGGAGCATTTTAAACCCTCACAAAACCAGAGTTTAGCTACTCTTGGCCACAAGTCACATCCCCTTTGCTTTACCTCTCCAGAGAGAAATCCTTGACAGCTGCCATTCAAAGGTTTTCTGCTTTAAATAGAAGCCTTTGTTTCATTGTCTTTCTCCTTTTACCTGTCTCATATCACCTTGGGCTGTGAAGATAATGGCTTCTAGTCCATCATCTGTATATGACACATCCTCTTTCTCAACAATCTTCAGTAGCCTCGCAAGGATCTGTGCATCTGTCAGCTTGGTGTAACGCAGCACTGCACACCGAGACTGGATAGGCTCTGAGGACAGAGATGTGCAATGAGCTTCTCCCTCTTCTTCTCAAAAAAACCCACAACCAAACATAAGTCTTCATCTCAGCTTCCAAAAATTCTTATGTCTTTTAAAGAAAAAGGACATGTAAGCTCCAAGCAGAACACAGCCTCTCCTTAAGCACATACAATTGTTACGGTCCTTCCCTTGAGCCCAAATGTGCTACTGGAGCTTTCCCAGATATATGGAAATATATACAAAGCTCAGCTTCCTCTGTTCTCCTGGATTTCTGAATACAGATGTTTATCCCACTATTTTATCAAGAGAAGTCTAAAGGTCTGCAATATGTTCACCTATTGGCAACCTTAAGATTATGATTCAGAAAGCACAAAAAGGGTTTGATATCCAGTAAACAATACATCAAACATCTTAAACTGTAGCAGAGTTGGATGGAGATTAAGCCCAAAGCATGAGAAATCTGCTTGTGAAGTTACATATGGTACTATCCATCAAAAACAGCTGCTCAGAAGGTTCCCTGGCTAAATAAATAAACTCTTTTATCAGCTGACGTACAGGTGGCTTGAATTTTCAGAAGCACCATGCTTTCTTGCAACAAGCTGGTCCAAGGTATTTCTGGAAGCTGCCCTGGAAGTTAGCCAACAGTATGGAGAACATATGAGAGGAACACCCAGGAAGCAGCAGCACTCACCTATGATTTTGTCAGAGGCATTGCACGCAAGCGCGAAGCGCGTTGTTTTGGAATAAATCTCCATTGTTCTTCTCAGTGCTTGCTGTGCTCCATCTGTCATGCTGAGGGGAGACAAGCAGTTAGGATAGGTTTTGCCCTTCACTCAGTCATGGGTGCAGCCTAAGAACTATTTTCATACAAGCTTCAGAGTTCACTGATATTAAGCTGTGCTTTGTAAATGACTTAATATTGTGGTTTGATAAACTAAGCAGCTTTTTCTAGTCATGTGAACAAACCACTCTGCAGCACAGGCAGCCACTGAGACCTCCATAACATGCAAAATGACATCCATGACATGCAAAATGAAATCATTAATGCTCTGAAGAACACTACTAAGAATATTAACACACCACCTGCAGAAGGTGGAGGAGGAGAATGTCCAATTTTCATCCAGTGAAATTCTCTACATGAGCCAAACTCTCTTCAAAGAGAAGGAATCACAGAATCACAAAATGGTTTGGGTTGGAAGAGACCTTAAACTCATCCAGTCCCACCTCGGACAGGGACAGGGACACTTTCCACTAGACCAGGTTGCTCCAAGCCCTGTCCAACCTGGCCTTGAACAGTTCCAGGGGTGGGGCATCTTTCCAGCAAGCTGAAAGATGTTGTTTCATATACAGAGCATTCCACATCAATACTCAGCATCTCTTTTGAAGCAATGATCTCTGCTTGCTGTCAGTCCCATAAGATCACTGTTCAATCCATATGCATTTCCTAACAAATTATTTTGAACAGCTTGATAGAAACACTCAATACTGTCCAAGACTGGAGCTCTGCAGACAGGAGAGATTTCACACAGTAGCTGAGGTCAAGAAAAAACAACGTACCTGTCTGCTTCATCAAGGATGATTATTTTATGCCGACCTTTTGGAAGTGTGACCTTTTGCTGGGCAAACATTTTGATTTTGTTTCTCACAACATCAATGCCTCTGGAACAACAATTCAATTGATTCGTGATAAGTTGGGTGAAAATACTGAATGCATTTTTTTCAGCAGCCACAGCAGCTGAAGTGCTCCTGGTTCTCCCACTGTTTTTTCCTGCCCCTTTATCTGTGTCAGTACAACTGCTGTGGAACCATGCTGTAAGCCAGACTCTCCAACTGATTCAGGTTCAAACACCAACAATCCTTGGTTTTGGGGGTCTTGAAGAAAATAACTTAACAGCAGCAATATAAACATACACAAAATCAGTAACCTGACTTGCAGTATCACCACAAAATGACTTATGTTTGGTACAAGGAAAGGGTAATAAATAAACACAGGCAGAAGCATTTAAGATTGCTTTGCCAGTTCTTCCCACAGCTCCATCCACAGCCCCAGCTGTAGCTCAGAAGAGTTTAAGTAAAACAGCTGGTCAGACTGACTCATATCAGCACAACATGGACACTTTCGTAGACAGAGTCTGTGCAAGGATCTGCTTTTATTAAGAAAGGATTTTACTTTTTTGTTGTTTAGAAAAAGAATGTTGTGATTGTGTAGTTCTTCTATAACTGATACTAACATAGGCAGGTAAAGTGTTTTGTGCTCAAGACAACCCACCAGGAAATGTCAGAACACTTCAGTGTGGGTCTGAACAGAACTTGGGAAATATAATCAGCCCTTAGTGCCTGATCCTTGGACTACAGTCGGTGTCCTCTACACACCCAACACCCTGATACCACGTTTTAATCCTCAACCACCCTTACAGCCCTAATTTCTCTCACTCTAAGCACTGAAGAGTTTCAGTATAAACAACCTGTTCACTCTTCATTCTTAGGATCCTCATGAATGCAGTAGGAAGCTTAACTCTTTCAAATAAATTTGGGAAAACAGTACCATTATGAATTCTGCACTCCACCTGTTTATATTTTCATTTATGAAAGTATCTATAAAGTTCATAAAACATCAATAAATAATATCTGTGTTGATGGGTGAACACCAAAGATTGCCTAACTTTTAGTTGGAAAGACTGCACTAAAATAATTCTTAGAGGCCTTACTATAGCATCAAGCCTATCAAACTGGCCTGGGTTTAAACACTGAAATGGAAACTTGTTCCTTCATTAAAAATTTGATAAGGTTTATTCATTCTCACCTGTCATTTGAAGCATTCAGCTCCAGAACAGCATCCTTTAATGAAGGACCAAGCAGAGCACGAGCCAAGCACAGGATACTGGTGGTTTTACCTGTTCCTGGAGGGCCCTAAAAATGTGACAATGCAGAAACTGCTGCAGTTTAATGCAATTTTAAAACATCAGCCTGCAAGCTGTGCCAGAGCTTAGGATCCTGCTCCTAACAGAGGTGATAACGCCACAGGCAGAAACTCAGGATGTGTTTGAGCAGGCACCTGAGGTAGATTTAAACTTGTTTCCCTGTGTCTTCTGCCAAGAACATTGCTTCAAGACCACACAACCAACATCTCCCTCACCAGTGCACTCAGGCACAAAGCCCATCTGTACTAGGAGGCCACCCTGGCTAGATTTCAAATCCAGGACCAACACTGAAACACAGCACAACACAGCAATACTCACAGCAATTATAATATTTGGTACATTCCCCTCTTTTGCAAAGACCTAAGAAAGAATGATAATAAGAAATTATGTAAGAAAATAACATGAACAATTAGTTTCAATTCTGTTCTATTTTAAGCATCAGAAACATCCTTCTTTTTTTCCTGTTTTAATTTTTTGCACCTTGTTGCTTTTATATGTTTGGTTTTTTTATTGAACTGTTAGAAATCAGCCCTTAGAATAATATAGAAATATTTAAAAGCATTAATGCCACAGGTCTTTTGTACTCTTGCCTTTCCTTTGCATCTATTGTAATTATATACTTGCTAGTATAATCTTTCTGTTAGCAAATACTGTGTTCACAGATTAATTTGTCATAGAATTACAGAATCCTGGAATAGTTGGAACTGGAAGGGACCTTAAAGCCAATCTCATTCCAAACCCCCACCATGGATAGGAACACCCTCCACTAAACCAGGTTGCTCTGATTATATTTCCCATCCAATACCCCTTGGACACTTCCAGGGAAGAATTGATAGGGAAAACATTTATTTTCAAAAAAAAATTATGGTTCTTTCTGTTGTTATACAAAATATATTTATTCATTGAAACAGTATTATTGTAACAGCTATAAATTCTCTAAACTGTATCAAAACATGGCCAATTTAAACAGGCATATTTCCTTACACACCACTCAAATATCACGTAAAACTTGTAATTTTTAAAGTAAATCAGGAAGCTTTCTTCCACATACTCAAGGATGGATGTAAAAATACAATAGTGTTTTTACTGGCCTGTGGATCTATGCAGAAATATGGTTTTTTGAGATAACCTGTAAAAAGATACAGGGACAGCTACATACCTCCAACCTGCTCACAGTATCTTCATTTCCAACTATTTCGGACAGTTTCATGGGCCTGTATTTTTCCACCCTGTAAAAGTAAAACTTCACACACTTCACCACATCTAATAACACTTTAGTAGTGCTTTAGAGTGATGGACAAGAATGACTATGTTAAGAGAGCATGGGACAAAGATGACTGGACATGTCTTCAGTGTAGGTGCTGCGGGGCCCCCCTCATTGCTAAGCACAGCATTCCACAACACTAATCATTGACTCAGAGAATCCCAGAACGGTTTGGCTTGGAAAGGACTTTAAAGGCCATCTCTTTCCAGCCCCCTGCCATGGGCAGGGACACATTCCACTATCCCAGGTTGCTCCAAGCCCTGTCCAACCTGGCCTTGGACATTTCCAGGGATGGGGCAGCCACGGCTGCTCTGGGCAACCTGTGCCAGGGCCATACCACCCTGAAAGCTTTTACATCCATTGATATAAAAAAGCAAAAGGAGGCAGAAAATGCTCAACTCAAACAGGAATTCGGTGCCTCAGCCTGAGGGGAGAAGCTGCCCTGTGTGCTCTCCATGGTAAACACAGTGCAGGTCTGACTTTCTCTGGGTTACAAAGAAAAACAACAGGATTTTCTTCACTATTGATTTCTGGAAGTGTTCAAGGGCAGGTTGGACGGGGCTTGGAGCAACCTGGGATAGTGCAAGGTGTCCCTGCTCACGGCAAGAGGCTGGAAGGTCCCTTCCAACCCAAACCATACTGTGATTCCTGCCTGGATGACCGGGCAGGTCACAGGGCGCAGGCAGAGTCCCCAGTTCCGAGCCAGACTGAGTTCCTGCACCCCGGTGGGCATCGGGGGACAGCCTTGAACACGCTGGTCTGGCCGTAGCTGGGTCCGGCCGCGGCCACCCCCTCAGCGGCCATCCCCTCAGCGGCCATCCCCTCAGCGGCCGCGGCCACCCCCTCAAGACGCCGCGGCCACCCCCTCAAGACGCCGCGGCCACCCCCTCAAGACGCCGCGGCCACCCCCTCA
>VZTJ01003854.1:318503-339316 GCA_013397795.1 Orthonyx spaldingii
CAGCTCGTAATGGCCGCTGCCGGGCGCGGCCCCCGCGGTGTCGGAGGGTTCCCCCTTCTCGCCTGCCGACGGCCCGGCCTTCTCGTCCTCCGCCACATCCACCTCCATGGCGGCGCAGCAGGCGCTGCCAGCCCCTCTCCCCGCCGCCGCCGTGAGGGGAGGGAGGGCGGCGCTGCCGGGCCCGCCTCCGGGGCGGATCGGCGGAGGGGGGCGGGGTGGGCGCTCTCCAGCCGCTCGCCGGCTCCAGTGGCTGCTCACTGAGGCGGGGAGGCGGCGGTGCCGGCCTGTGATGCCCCGTGATATGGGGGGCCGGGCCTCTCGGTGAGGGGAGGCCGCTCGCATCTCGGGTGCTCGGGCTTGTTACTCGGCCATTTGGACTCGATGGGTTTCTTACCCTACTACGTGTTAAGATAATAACAACAATAACGTGTTTGCATTTCAGGGCTCCAAAACTTTGTTTCTTTTATCTACCTCTATTTCTCCACCGTAACATGAAAACAATAGGAGATGCATTGCAAAATACTGTAAGCAGTTATTGTAAGCAGTTATGTTATGGGCGGGGAGGGGGGGATGATTCTGGCTCTATTTATTGAACACATATAACATACACAGGTTGCCCAGGGAAGCTCTGGCTGCCCTGTACCTGGAAGTGTTCAAGGGCAGGTTGGATGGGCTTGGAGCAATCTTGTCTAGTGGAAGGAGTCCCCACGGCAGAGGGTGGAATGAAATGAGCATTCAGTTCCTTCCCAACACAAACCGTTCTGAGATTCTATGATTCTAAATGTTCTTTTCCACGTTAAGTAAAGCTGGCTCATCCACTTAAGTCAAGACTCATTTTTTTCCTTAATCAATAGTTTTGATGAAGTATTATGGTACTAAGCTCATTGGTGCCCCTACATGCTATCAGCCCCTGACAGAGAACGGGGTTGTTGTATCCATAGCATAAGAATTTGGAAATCAGAACTCATTTTCAATCTCAATAGTCACTGGGGCCTTGGTACATCTTTCAGCTCTGTTTATGCTCCATATAATTAATGACATTTGTGTTAGCTCAGTGAGCAGAGCATCTGTCCTTCAGTCTGGGCCCTGATTCCTTGGGAGGTGTTTCTAAATTAAGATTGGTGTGAGGCAGGAACTCAGAACTGCCCAAATTTGCAGCTCAGTGTGAGCAGTGACAGCTCTGCTGAGGGAGTAACTTCCTCTTAACTTGTCACAACATTTGTATTCCAATGTTACTGTCAGTGCCTGTTATTGGGTGTTTTGAGGCTGACATATGAGCATTTGCCTTCAGCTTGTAAAACTGGTTCTGCCTATGGCCTGAGAGTGATGGGGTTTGCTGAGTTTCTCCTAAGGCTCTAAAGCTCTGGAGGGTGAAGTTTCTGTTTTGCAAAGTGCTGTCTCACATCTGAGTTTTTATATAGGTGGTAAGTGCTTTAATCTTGTTTTACACATTGTTTTTATTAATAGCAGTAGTGCTTCCCAGTGGTTGTAGGATGAGTGTTATGTAAGGGTAATATTGGAAGTGTTCTGCAGCCTTCATGTGTCTGGCTGAGTTAACATCAACAGTGGATTAGCTGCCTCCATTGGAGGTAAAGTAGATAATTAAATAACACCAAAATTATATGGCATATGAGGGTGAGAGTTGGCTTTCTTTTTTTTTTTTTTTTTTTTTTTTTTTTTTTTTTTTTTTTTTTTTTTTTTTTTTTTTTTTTTTTTAATTCAGGCTGTTTGTTCCTGTAATACTCAAACTCACTCTGTTACTCTTATCTTTAGATTTAATTTTCTGCAATGCGCATCAGAACCCAACATGAGACAATGAAATACTGCAGCACTGCTGGTCATAACAGTCAGTGCAGCACCCTGGATATGCTTTGGTTTCTTGCCAAACTAAACAGTAGTTCTGCTCTTAGGAAGCACCAGCTTCTAGATAAGATATCATTTTACTAGCTAGCATTAATTCTACCACTCTATGTGTAGGATTGCTGCTGATAAGCATTCAAAGGACAATAAGAAAGGCTAATGATAAGAATTGTTGCAGAGAGCCTGATGACAGATGTTGTGATATGTCTCTAACAGTTGAAATAAATGTGGTTTTGAGCATGGTCTCCTAAAGTGCTGCAGCCCCAACCTAGGCAGGAACTTCTCACAGTGGTTTTTCAAACACAGAACAAGTATTTATTGAAGGCACAGTATCGATAGGGATATGTGGCAGGTGGACAGGCAGATGTGAGGTGAAAGTTTAAAACCCATCACGTCCCAAAATCTGAACTGTTCTTATTGTAGTCCAACAGTTGAGATCACAGGACACATCCAGGGTTAAATGAATTCCAAGTTGAATGCTGAAATAGCAGAACTTTTGATGTGTCATCAGCACATGTATGCAGATGTACTGTGTTATCCTGAAAGGAGAATAATCCTGAATTTAAGGTGATTCTTTCAGACCTTTCTCCCTCACAACTCAAAAGATGTACAGAAAAGCTTACTAAGTACTTGTAACCAGTATAGAATACAGAGAAAGGCTTCTTGCTAATGGTTTATTCAGCAAGGGGAATGTTCCTCTTCAGTGTATTCAAACAGCATCTACTACTAGTAGTGGGAATTCCCATCAGAGAAATAAATCATGATCTTTTTGTTGGCCCAGCAGCAAGGAAGTCCCTGCTGCAGATTCTTGAGGTGTAGGGAACAGGCCTTCTAAAGATCATATGGAAGCTCTTCTCAGACCACCTCTAGTCAAGGACTAGAGTCCCCACAGGGAAACTAAAGCCCAGTACAACAGGTTTCGTCAGAGAACTGGGTAAATGCAGAAGATGTGGCAAAAGAATAGCTGCTTTGCATGCTATGGTTGGTGAAAGTGAGGGTGGCGTGTTTGGGGTTTGAACTACAAATTGAAATTAGTGAAGAAACTGAAAGTGAGGCAGCAGTTGAAGACAGTGAAAAGCAACAGTGAGGGTGATGTGAGGTGTAAAACCCACAAAGCAATAGAATTAAAGCATGAGAGGAAACTAACTTCAGGCAATGGTTAGCAAAAGGCATGGATCTGTATACTCAGTAATAAAAACTTCTTATATGCAGTGGTTTTGGGAGGGAGGGGAGAACAGTTTACTATTCAAGGTCGTTTTGCCTTTGGGTTGAATCAGTTCAGCTTACTGTTATTGCTAGGGCTAGCACTCATGCATGTTCTCCTGCAGGTGTAGAAGGCCAGGGGCTGAGATCTGAAATGCAGCATCCAGTGCAGAGTTCCCCGGGCTGTCCGTGGCTGGCCCCGCTGCCGCAGTCTCAGCGCGGGCTCTGGCTGCAGCCCGCTGCTGTTCCGCAGCACAAGCAGGTCATGAGCACAGATGGCCTCTCTGCCAGGGACAGGTGGAGTCTGCAGTCCCCTTGCAGGCTGTTTCCTCTCCTCTCTCTCCCTTTCACACACCTAGGCTGGAGACAGTGGAATGAATTCTCATGCTACCAACCATTTGATCTTGTGCTCACTGATGCTGAAAGCAGAGAGCAGAGCTAGAACAAATAGTGGGAGTGAAAGTAATGATGGGGATGTTAGAAGGGAGGCTGGGCTGGTGCTTCATGAAATAGGCCATCACTGTATTACGAGGTTTCCTGGGCCTGACATGTCTGCACCCAGACTGACAGGGGCCCTGATTCCTGCAGAGCTGCTGTGCTTGAGTTCTAGGGCAAAATGGGATGATGCTGTCAGTATATGCAGGTATTAACTTGTCCTTGTTCTTGTGGCATCACAAGCCCTGTCCATTCTTCGTGTGTTTATCCATAGAATGGCCCTGGGAGTACAGCTGTGCTGAGCTAATTTTATGGGTACCCATTAAAATGTCTTGCTAAGTGTAATGGCTGAGGTCCCACATTTCTTCTTCACCAGCACACAGCCATCTCCCTGTTTATTTCCTCATCCACTGCCTCATCCTTACTCTTGTGAACTTCTCCAAGAGCTGCAGAACAACAGCAGCTCACCAGAACACTCTGGGTAAATACAGCATGACACCTGCCCACACTGTTACCTGAGCACTTTTATTTGCAGCATCTCATTGCCTTCTACATTTTCATTAAGTACCCTTACATCTTTTTTTTAATGCTGCCACACATAATTTTAAGCAGTGTGTCACCAACATCTGCAGTTAGGAAATTCATAGTGCTGGAAGTGAGGCAAGGCACAGGTCATGGTGACAGAGCAGCTGGAAAGATCAAGTTCAGCATGTTGCTACTGGGAGATTCTAAACTTGCACATATTCACAGTTCTTTTCTATAAGCATCTGAAAATACTTAAAAGAATGGGTTTTAAGTGCCGTTTTAAGCCAGAGAGGCTTTATTATGATTTTTTTTTTGTATGTGTTGAGGCATTTGTCCAGAGTTTTACACTAGGTTACAAGAAAAGGATGCAGCAGCAGTGACTAGCCAGTCCTACTCTCCTGCCCTTTGGATGCTTACGACTGAAAATGTGACTGAAATTTATTTTCTTTTTCTTCTTTAAGCACATAACAGAGAGTAATGATTGTCCAGCCCAAGCCCAGCCGCGTGGTTACAGCTTTAGTCAGCAGAGGGAGTATGGACACCTGGGTTAAAGCCACACAGGTCACCCGTGACATCCAAGAGAATTGACTTTGTCCTAGAATTCCTCTTTTGTCTGCAAAACCAGGTGAATTCTCTACACATTTTTCTACACACAATTCTCTGTACATTTTTCCTAGATGCCAAAATGCAGCTGTTGGCTCCTAATGTGGTTGATGAAGCTGAAAGGGAGAGGGGGATGGTACTTTGTGCTTGCCATGCTTTTCTTCTTGTGCAGCCTCCCTGGGAGCACTTGTCTGTTTGCACCTGCAGCTGGGGCTGGTATGGAGGATCACCTTTTCTCTTCTGTGTCAGGATCTTATGTCACCATTAGTGACTGGAACAGGGTTCTGTTTGCCTCCAGGGAGGGCACAGCCTCCACCTTTTCGCTGAGGAAGCTGAGAAAGTGACTCCGTGCATGACCTACTGCCAAATGTGCATGTTGCAAAGAGTATCCTGCAGATCAAGTGCTTGCTGGGGCTCTCTTGTGTAAGAGGAAGGATTTTGATGAAGAAGAAAGAACCTAATGGCTCTGTCAGCTTTCTGCTTGAAGACTCAGCCCCAAGCTGGTGCAGAACCAGAGGAGTGATTTGGGGGTTCTGATGAATGGTACAATCCAAGAGTTTGAAATGGAGGTAGACAATCTGGGTTCATCCATTCTTCTACCAGCATGCCACTCTCTTTGTGTTTTCAGATGTAACACTTGGTCTCTATTTCCCATAAAAATGGGAATGTGGACTGGCTTGATTTTTGTTTATCAGAAACTTCAAAAGAAATTTGCAACTAATTTGATATAAAGTGGATTGTACTTTTTATTGTTACAGTATTGCTAGACTTTAGGTCAGACACTGTGCAGCCATGATACAGCACAACACTGCCAGAGTGCATCCAGCCTTTGTACTTTCTTGTGCTCATTCCTTGCATCAGCAGTCTGGGAACATTCTCCAATGACTGCCCCTAATTGGTACTGCATGACATTTGCAACCCATTTCAGCTGTATCTGGTCTCTTAAATGCTGGGCAGAACTTGATTGGAGACCTTGTTTGGCTGAGTGCAACAGAATAAATCTTAACATTCATCTGCATTCATTTTGTACATGTCACAGATGGAAATGCAATAATGTTGTTTATCCACAGTCCAGGACTTACCAGGCCACGGAACTCTGGATTCATTCAAGTCTGCAGAGCATGGATTTAGAAGTATCAGAAGGAAGAGCTGTTGTATTCCAAGCCATCAAGTTCCTAAAGCATAAAGGAGGAATTTGGCAAAATTCCTAAATAATAAAGTAAGAGTTGAGTCTGGTTTGATTTAGAGTACTCACGACAGAAGATGTGAGAAAAATCTGACAAAAATCAAAAAGGAGATATTATCTTCAGATCTCTGTGTGCACAGGTGATTTTTTTACTCCAAATGTGTGGTGTGTTTTTGCCTAGATGAGGAATGAAAAACAGAACTTGTACTCTTTAGGTTTGTTTTAGTGGCTGCATATCAATTTGGGATTGAAATGCTGACTTGGTCTAGTAAGTCTAGAGCCAAATTCCAAAACATGCAGTTGGTTGTCCGAGGGGAAAATGGCTTGTGAGCCTTTCCTTAGTGCGGGAGGACATGCAAGCACACAGTCCTGTGTTACTGGGTGCAGGTGTATTCTGGTTTGTGGGGTTAAAATCCAGCAAAAGCCATGTGCTGCATGAGCTGGCACTGCACAGGTAGAGGTGGCCCCAGGGCTCCAGGCAGCCTCTTTCAAAGGAGCTGTGACAGGACATTCCTGTGCAGGTAAGCCTTTGTTTATTAGCCCTGCAATCCAGTCTCTCCTCCACCTAGGCTAACTCCCTAAATTTAAGGCTGCTTCCCTAGATTAAACATTAATTAGGTTCATTATATCCGTCAATTTAAGACATTTGTTGTTTATTGTTTCCAGTTATCACAGAAGTCTGAGAAATAGGGGAGAGGAGAAAAAGTTTCTCTTTCTTGCATTAGTCACCTGGGCTGTGCCACTTCCAAGTGAACAAATCCTGTCAGAGCATGCCTTACAGAGCAAGTGGGACTCCTCTGCAGGTTTGAACACAGCTTGGATAACCTCCTGCTGTTTAGTGAATTCCCTGAAAATGCCTGATTTCCCTGCAGCCTGGATGCTCTTTCTGCGGTGATTTCCTCTAAAACATAAACACAACAGGAAGGGGCACTAAATTCTAGTGTTGGGAGAGCTCCATTGAAGCAGCAGAGTCATTTGTCACTTCACTCTTGCATTTAACCCCATGTAAGAACCCCATGAGACAGGCTGCCTATCTAATATCAGTAAATCTTGCTTTAATGGTAATAGAGGTAACGTGATCAATTAAACATTAGCTTATATATCTCTTCTTTTGTATTTTTTAGCCTGTACTTCCTCAAAGCAGCTTTAACTGTAGCAGGAGGGGAAATCCTTGTATCAGTCTCCTTTGTTCCATGCACCCAGAGCACCTCAGAATGTTTGGGTTACATAGAAGCAGCACTGATTCAGCGTCCTTGGTTGTTTGCAGAGCTTTGATGCTGCAAGTCACAGGGTAAAAAGATTCTGTTGAAATTGGCTTGGAGAAGTCTGAAACCATTTCATATATATGGGTTGTTGATTTAATTTAATAGTGGTTCTTTAGGGTTTTTTGTTGTTTTTAAAATTTCTGTCTGCAACAGTAAGCTCAGGTGATGCTTGCACTGATAGAGAATTATTTCTTCCTTCTCTTACCACCTTACCATAAAGAGCACTTTAAATATAAATTTACTTTTTATCTAATCATACCACATGTCATTATTAATCCATATATTTTGCTGCTACCCAGGAAAGCCTTGCATATGAAATGTTGACATTACTAAGTGAATGTTGGCTGCTGCATCCCAGGGTGCATTTTCCTGCCTCTCCCCATGTGTGTGGGTTTTTATTGTGTTGGTTTCCCCCTTTCCTTTCATTCTGACTGCCCTGCTATGACTTGTTTCTCATTTGTTCAGCCCTACAGGGGAGGTATTCTGAGGGCTAATATTCATTAGGCAGTAATTAAAGCAATCAAGGAGGGATGTTAATGTAAAATACCACATTTCTTCTGTAATTTTCAAGGGAGAACTCCTGTGCATGTGTCCTTTTTTAGGAAGCCTGTCAGAAAGTAACAGGTAGCATCTTTCTTTCCCTGAAGATTCCAGAATTCACAAGGAGGAGTTCAGGCTTCTCAGAAAGTTCTTGTTACAGTGTCCTGTGCAAAATAATTAATGTTCAGAACCAGTCAGTGCTGACGGGAAGGTTCCTGAGGGGAGGCACAGCCAGTGCTGGGTGCTGGCTTTGAGCTGTGAGGGGTGATGGTTGTTCCTCTGCACGCAACTAGAGATGACAAACCACATCTGCACCTTCACGTCGTCGTCTCAGGAAAGCAAAGGATTGCAGAGAATTGTTTTCTCTATGGATATTAAGGGTGATCTGTCATTGGGGGCACAAGGAAATGGAAGAATGCTGTCTGGCTATCTGGGAGGAGATCTCTTTTCCCATGAAGGTGCTTGTTCTGGGCTCAGGTGTGGTCCTATTCTGAAGGCACTTGCAAAACGATCTTTAGAGTGATGTAATTTTGGGACATGAGAGGAGTGTGGGAAAGTGGGGAGAAGAATTACCTGAAGAACTCAAAGCAAGAGCTTATACAAGTGGCTGGGGTAAATATTAAGCTCTCCCAACTAAACCTGCAGGGATCCCATCCTTTAGTGCATCCGTGCTGACTGTGCCTCTTGGATTCCCCCCTAAGGCAGTGACTCCCTGCAGGACCCCCACTGCAGGACACCAGCTGACTTTGTTCCCTCCTGCTCTGGGTCACCACGAGGACATTCCGGGTGCAGTTTGCCCTTTGTGATCCTCCTTCCTACCATGGCAGGAAGGCTGGAAGGAAAGCAGCTTTCATGCTTCTATCCTGCACCTCTGCCCCTCCTTCTTGAAGTCCTGGACACTTGCCAGCTTGTGACCAACTGTCCCCAAGAAATATTTACTTCCTGTTTTTTTGCTTAGACCTCTAGAGACCTCGTTTTTCATGAATAAAATATGAGCTGTTCTCCTGCAGCCATGCAGGGAGGAAACCACTGCCAGTGCTTTTTATTGCTGTGGTTGCTGATGCCTCTGCCCTCGCTGGCAAGGAGAACAGAGGAGAGAGGGAAGGGCTTGAGGGTTTAGTCCAGTGACTGTTTGCAGTGTGAAGTGTGCTGTCTGGAGCCAATACTGAGGAACAGCTGACTTTGTAAGACCTTACTTCAAGCAGTTTGTAACTGAGGAATTAAAATGTTTCAGTTTGAACTGAAATTTTTTATTATCTTTTTCTCAGAGCGTGGCTAATGCTTGGTTTTCAGTCACTTCCCCACCTTTTTTTTTTTTCTTATTATTATTTTATTATTTGTCCAGATGAATGTAGAGTTGTACAATCCCTTGTCATAGCTGAATCACACCTTGATTTTCTATCGGTTTCAAGAGTTTCCCAAGATTCTTTTGAATTAGCTTAATTTTTCTTGCAGCTTCTCTTGTCTTGGCACTTTGTTCAGATTTAATAGACAGAATATGCAAACAGTAATATTAAATAATAGCATTTACCCTATGGTTACTATGCTGGAGCTCCTGCTTTGAAGACTTAATGGATGACGGGATGTCAAATACTACTTTCTTACCCATATGAGTAAATAAGAAAAGTATCTACTATGGGGTTTTCTTCCTGGGCTTTAGGAACTAATAGCCCCTAAACATCATTTGTCCTGGAGATTTCCAGGCTGCCAAGCAAAGCTTTTCATGCAGGTATTCTTTTGACTATTATCCCGGTACCAGGGCTGAGATCAGAGACTGATTCCCACACCATTCCTGGATCCTCCTCAATAATTCTCCTCAGATAGTCCCTCAATTCAGTACTAAGAACAGGTCAGTTTGGTAGATATATTTCCATAATTGTTTCCAAGTCTAGTCTGGGATTTAGCTTTCCAGTTCTGCATGTATGCTTGCCAGTGACATTTTGATAGAATCTTTACCTGAATGGCTCAAAACTTCTTTCATGCAGGCAGCCCATCTGCTGGAAAAAAGATGTTGCCAATATACATGTGGTAAAACTAAACCAGGAAAGTTTGAAATGCCTTGCCCAAAAAGAGAGAAGTTTGGCCTTAGAATGTGGCCTTTATTCCCTATATTGAGCACATTTGACTTCCTCCTTTAATGACTTGCACAATTGCATTTGTGCAGGGTTATGCATATCAATAAGCATGTCTCTATGCATACATTTACATGTTTGTACATGCAGGGTATTTGTGTTGGACACTGTATAGGTTTGGTTAAATACAAGTTGACCAATAGCTCAGAAAAAGGTCATAGATGTTGAAAAATATTACTTTTAATCCCTAAACATGAAATGCAGATTCCTCCACCTCTACAATGCTTATTTGGTGATTATTTGGTTATTTCATCCACTTCTCTGTTAAATTGAACAAACAAAGTTATTCCAGACATTTGCTCAGTATTTCAGTTGTTATTAATGTAAAATATAGTTTATTGCTGCACTAGAGGAGGATTCTTAATCAGGCAAGGTGCTTCCCAAGCAGTAGGGCTGCATAAACTGTGTGCTCTAAGTCCTCTGTGACTATACTGTTCTTCAGAGACATCCCCTTTTGTCTGATCAGTGAATTTCTATTTTAAAACCTCCTGAAATGCACATGACATAAGGTGCTGAAAGGTCACAAAATGTTAAATATTGTCATTAGGGTGAATGTGAGCTGGGCTTGAGCTGTCGCTTTCTCTGCCTTCCAGGGGTTCATCTCCTGTCAATGGGTGATACAGCAACACAGATGCCACCTGCACTGAGTTCCTTCACTGTAGAAAGAGAAATGCAGAGCTGCACACACAATCTTTGTTGTAAAACAGATCTAAAGCAGCTTTAAAAATGGGATTGATTGTACAGATCATCAGCCAGAAGCTTCACTGGGCTAAACTGTGAGTGGATGGTTTGACCTAATACAACCAGAATACAGAAAAATGCCTCTTATGAACTTACCTTGTTTCAGTGCATTGTAATTATCACAACTGTGCTTAGTAAACCTCATCTCAGAATGGAAATATTATTACTTATAGAAAATAACCCCAGGATACAGTTCTACAGCATGTTGTGTGCACACGTGCACCTCAAGTGAAAGGTGTGCAGAGGAATGTGATGCACCTCACCTGGTCTAGATTGTAGGTTATAAATCAGTTTATTAGAACTGGAATTTTATGGAAATGAATGATTGAAAAGATAGGTGCCAGAAGTAGACTTTATTTCCCCAATACATCAGTCAGTGTAAGTGAGGCATTTGACTTCTTTATTGCAGCTGGAAAACAGAGTAGAAGGGAGGAATAGAATTAGGAAATCCTATGCTGCAGCAACATGGATCTTGTAGAAATGAAGGATTTAGAAACGAAAAGCTTATGTTGTCTCTTAATGACATCCCACTGCACCTCAAAAAAATATAACACAGGGAAAGGCTGGATCCTTATTAGGGAACTGTGCACCTGCAAGCCACAGCACAGCAGTGCATACTTGCTGTGGAGCTGACTTTCATAGTGTGATTAATCTAATTAATTTCCTGGAGATTGCTCCTGTATGTGGAGTTAAACCTGCATTTATGACTCTTGCTAAATTTGGGCTGTGACTCCCTGTTGAAATCAGCAGGCTGGGAGCACAATGTGCTTCCTAGCACCAGGTGCTTGGATGAAGTTTCATGGCACTGGGTGACAAAATCATCTCTCTCACTGAGACAAGCCCCCAGCCAGCTGTAGGATGTAGGTCATGGAGCTGGGAAGTGATTGCAAACTGCTGCTGCAGAGATCAGGGACAGGCTTCCATGGGAGCTGGGTGGCAGCACGTTCTTGCTGAGGCCTTGGCTTTGGCAGTCTCCAGGCACAGCTCCTGTGAAAACAAAGGGCAGAATTGTTGTGGGACAGGTCTTGTTTTGTGTTGGGAATGACACTCACCCCCTGAAAGCCCACACTGGTACAGGAGAAGTATTTAACTGTTCTGTCTGCTTCTGGGATATGGGCTTACAAGACTTTTCATACACTTGACATCTCTCAAAACAGCAGAATCCCAAGGTAGCAATGATGGAGTCAATCCAAAAAGGTTCTACTTTCTTTTAATTTGTTGCCCAGATTGACCTGCTGAGGTACTTCTAGATCTACCAGGGACACAAACTGGTCTTTAAATACAGTGATATGTTTTTTTGCAATGTAGTGATAGGGAGGGTGAAACTGCCCTGCAAGTTTGAAGTACTGTTTACAGGGGTTGACTCTAATATCCTCTTTATGTTCCATGGAAACAACTTCAAGGCTTCAGTCACATGAGCCCTGTCAAAGAGGATCTGCATGAGCTGGGCATTCTAGGTGGGGAAATTGTTAGACTTCAACTCCTTGACTATTGGGACCTGAAAGTCACTGCAGTATGTCACTTGCAAGGCAACTTTCTCTGGAAGTGCAATGTGGCTTTGTTTTATGATCCTGATGTCTCAAACTATTAATAATCTCTTAAATCTACCCCACTTGCAAACAAAAAAACCCCCAGAAGATATAATGATTTGTTTGGATTTTGGGTTGATATTTATAGTCTGCTTATAAATCACAGCTTTTGGTGTGATACATAGGTGTGAATGCAGTGGGTTTCTCTGCCAAACTTGCCTGGATACAACAAATAAATGAATTTCAGTCTGTTGGGAGGACAGCTGTTTCCATGACATTTTAAACCCAGTCTGTAAGTATCTTCATCTCTTTTCTTAGCATGCTAAATGGGCATGACATGGCTTAATTCATATTTGTAAGTGTTTTGCATACAAAAAAAAGGGCTCTATTAATTCCTTATTTCCTTTCTTCAATCAACATCTCAGATAGTAACCTGCTATTTCTGTTCTGTTCCAACAAACATTGTTAGAAGTATTGCAGGATGTGAAATGAAAGGTACAGGTGAATTTCTGAATGGAACAGACCAGATGCCTGTTCAGGCAAACACCCCCTTTGAGAAGCTCACTGTTACCACAGGCTCAAAGAAAAGAGAAACAAACCTTAAGTGTCCTATCAAACAATAATAGAATCTGTTCAGAGAAGTTCACTTTTCTTCAAGAGTTGAGTTGTCTCATACTTTTAAATTCTAATTAGAATTGACAAAGCTACTGCTGCAATGTAACTATCTTAATTACCTTTAATATATTCTGGCATTGAATTCCACAGGACAATTTACCTTAATTGTATTTTCCCACTTGTTAACTTTATATTTGGGGTTTTTTTTCACTTTATATTTGTTGTATATTATATTGAGCTTGTCTGTCAGTACTTAGGACTGGAACAGAGAAGGCAGCATTAGCTATTTTAATGTGTGCCTTCCACGTTTATTCTGAGCTCAAAGCACTTTACAGCTCAGGTCAATATCATTGTTCCTCTTTTGCTGTTGTGAACGCAGTTGTTGAGATGGAGGGAGTTTCCATTTTACACCAGCAGTAAAACCAAAAACTGGATTAGAATCCAATTCTCATATGTCTCTGTACAGTGCTCTGTAGAAAGCCGCACTGGCAGCATTCTCACAGTGATTCTTTCTTTCTGGAACATATAACAAAATTTATGTAGCGCAATTAAAACAATTAAATTGACAAGAAACTGAAGAAGTGTGTGCAAGTTACTGGATCTGGGTTATACCACGGTATCTGACAGCCAAAATCCATGTTATAAAGGATGTTCTGTAATAAACATTCTAAAATGAAAATGAACACCTGGCAAAGGATCAAGCTTTCTCAACCTTTCTACATCTGTTTTACTAAGGCTGGGATGTTTGGGAGTCAAGGCTGCCCTTTGCTCCTGGCAATCACTGCAGCAATATTCAATTGGTGAGTGAGGTTATTTGGGGCATCCTGCTACTCTCCTGTCACAGGACAAGAAATAACCTCCTTTTGATAAACCTTTTCTTTAAACCTTTTACCATCTTACTGAGAACTGACAGCAGGGATCAGTGGATGGTTCTCCAGTGCTCTCCTGGTGGCAGATAACAGCCAATTCCATCAGTACTGAAACATGGTGTGCTGAGGGTTTGAGCTGTGTATTTATGCTCTGCCCATTACTGTAGTGTTTAAATTAGGTCAGACATGGTCTTTGGTTGAAACCTCTCCTTAAATTATAAACATACATTTTTTGGCAGGAAGCAGAGGGCAGTTAGTTGTACTGTTAATAGCTCCTACCTTTTCCAGACTCCTTCTGCCTTACATAGGAAAATTGCTACTATTCCATACCTCACATACAGCTCTGGCAGAGCTCATTAATGTGGGACTTGCATCACACCCACTACACAAACCTATTTGGGACCAACTGGCTGCTTTAGTGACTGGAAATCCATGGACTGTAGCTGATCCTGTGTGGGACTGTGGGCCTTCATGCTCCCATTTTCTCATCTGAAAATTGTTACAAAGATTGTTTCTTGTGATTTGTTTCTTTGTGTAACAAAGATTTTGCCTTGGGATCTTCTGGAAAAGCGTTCCCTGTGTTAAATTACAGTGTCAGAGCCTTTTTAAGGATAGTTTTGCTTTTCTGGAGAATTAAAAGTTGAGAAACTGAACTGGATGTTTCAGTGGTCAGTGCCCACAGCCACACCAGCAGTCCAAACCACATCCAGGCACTGCCTGCTGAAGACATTTTAAAAGCCTGGCTTTTCTCTTTAAGTGTTAAAATTGAAGCCACGTTTCCCTCCCCTTCCCCATTAAACACAGCTTTGGTTGCAGGTACTGAAATCTTTTTGGAAGTCCTGGACAGAGATAGGAAACTTTTTCATCCTGGCTCCTGTCCCTCAGCTTTGATCTTCTAACACACTCCAGTTCATGCAAAGGAAATGGGATTCTCCTGCCTCTCACAGTACATTCTGTAGCTCTGCTAGAAAACATCTGGTGCTTCTATTGGATCTGAAACAGTCTTTGTGGCAAGGCCCAAACAACAGGGAAATAAACAGCTTTTTCCTTTTTTTTCACAAAGTACAGGCTGGCTCCAATTTGTTACAGAACTTGTTTGACCAGGTCAGAGAACACAATCTTGACACCCCTGGTGACAACAAGAAAGGTCCAGTGGCTTGTAGTTGGAGCAGCAGCAGAAGAGGGAAATAATTTTTTGACATCCAATGAAAAATATTGATCCAGAAGGAATTTTGATTTGCAATGCACAGAGACTGAGCTTGGAGGGTTTGCAGGCATGTCCATGATGCTTTGACAACTGGAAAAGTGCAGAGTTGCCCCATTATAGGGGCCTCCTGTTTTTGAAGGACACATGGAACTATACAGAGAATTACCAGAGGCTTTATAAAACAGGCTGTGCTTCACCTAACCAATAGAGTGTAGGACACCATGCTGGGAGCTCTAAGGCTGGCTTTCTTCTCTGGATTGAATGTGTATAAAGAGAAGTGCATGAACTGAATGAAGAACATGATTATACCCAGAGTCTGGTCACCTAGATTCTCTGTGTTAGAGCAGCCTTTGGACAATAAACTTATCCCTCTCAAATTTGACTCCAAGTCTACAAAATATAGGTGGTTTTTGCTCACCTTTGAGGTCAGGAGGCTTACAAGTCTCTTTTATCTCTGTGCCAGCCTGGGTAAGTGCAACTGGCAGTTGCCCTGATCTTTGAAAATGAGCTAAGCTAAGGACATCTGATCTTTAGCCTTGATTTAGACAAGCAACAAGGTTTAGGGCAATAATGGAAAATAAAGATGTGGTACTGTGCTTTATTCACTACTTAACCTCTGGTTTTTTGCTGTGTTGTTCCCCACCACCCATGAATAAGATGTTATGCTTATTGCTGCCAAATCTCCCTTCAGTCTCTCCACGCTCTGATCCTCCTGTATTACTTTTTCTCAGTCATGCTTAGCTGTAGATGTTTGACTCTGAAATGCAGATGTCGACCAACATATTTCTGTTTCAGCTGGATGATCACAGATATGTTATTTCTTCTCTCTCTGACTCATTTACTTCCATCTGTAAAGAGGAGCTTCATCTTCAGATGAAACACTGGCAATAATCTACTGACTTAACAAAAGAGCATTTTCAAGTTCTCCACTACCAGTGTGAGCTTGCATAGGTCATTTGGACAAACATGGTATCATAGGACAAAATTTCAGAAGGCTTCCACTTAATGGATGCTGAATTTCCCTGAACATCCACTTGCATTTGGGCTCATGGGCAGGAAACAACCTTTTTGATGAAAATGGCATTATTTCTTCAATCGTGCAGAGTGATCCATTTTATTGTTTTGTGTTTGTGTGGAGTACTGTCCCACATTCCTCAGAATCATTGCTACTGCAGCAAGGTAGTTTATTTTTAAAATGTAGAACAACAGGAACCAGACTGTGCTAATGATTAAATTATACTGATGGTTGAAGTTTAAGTAACAGTTAATGCACTAATTTCAGTATAGGAAATACACTAAAAAAGCAGTAAGAGCTCCTCTTGATCTTCATAATTAATGAGAACTGCCATGATCCTTCAACGTATTTCCACCCACACTTCCTTTATGTTAAGAAATATACAGGAACTCACAGAAGTCAGTTGGTAGAAAGCCTTTCACAGAGCACTTTCCAGCACACTGCACAAGCCACGTGTGCTCCCCTAAAGTGTCCTGGAGTCAGATCTTGCCTGTGTTGAATCCTGGCCAACAGTCTCATTTCTTTCAGTGAAACAGAACGAAGGGAGGCCTTCAGACAAGGGCGTACCCAACACACACGTCGGAGCTGTGTAAAACCAAATAAGCACCATCAGCTGTGCTGAGCATTTCTGGAAGGGAGATGAGTGGGATTCTCATCACTTAACTTTAAACACCTCATTTGGCTAGTTCTCAAATATCTCTTTAATTCATGGATGGAAGGGAGCATCATTAGATGGCAATTAATCCGTTTTAGGTGTCTGCACTACGATGAGGGGAATTCCACCCCAGTGCCTATTCCTCTGCACTCATTACATACGAAGTCTAGACAGTTGGCTTGGATATAAATGTCTGAAGATGAGAGGTTTCTCTAACCTGTCTAGATACAACAGAATCTGCTGGATATTAGAGGCTTTGTGGTGGCTCTGGGTCAGATAACAAATACCTGAAAACGTGTCGCCACTTGGCTGAATCACTGCAACCATGCAAGATCTTAATTTTAATTTAAAGACTGTTTACAAGAAGTTCCTGAACTTTAGTCTTGGCCTAAAATGAGTAAGGCCTAAAGCAGCCACTGATCCTCAAGATAAGAAGGTCTTTCAGCAGCTCTATAATCAAAGAAAAAAACAGCTTTTCTTTAGATCACTGCTTTATCTTGTTCCTCCCACCAATGCTGGAATTTCGTGTTCTGCCCCCAAATGCAGCAGGCTATTTATAGTGTCAGCCTGAATGAACAGTAGGAGCTTACACTGTCATTGTGGATGCACCTTTGAGGCACTGGAAATCACATAACTGAAAGCTGACAGTAATGAAGTTGCACAATATTTTCAAACGTAGCTTCTGCCACCACTCAGTTCCCACAGTACATAGGCAGGGATTTCTAGGCATCTGGTAGGGAAGAGATGGGAGGGATTCAACTCTGAAGCCCTTGTTGGCATCTGGGGTCTTGATGTCACCCCTTCACGTGGCCACTATGTGAACTGACACCTTTAAAAGGTTGCTGCCTTTTGGGGAACAAGGGCAGGATTGGGGCATCAGGGTGGGTAATTTACTGCTGTGTGACAAGATGAGTGTCTCATCAGCTCTTCGTGGAGAGGTGCTTTATATCTTGCTGGTGGTGAATAAAATGGAAAGGTACTTGAACATTTTGGCTGTCTTTATTTAAACAATATAGATAACAGCAAAACACAAAATGTTTGCTCTTTTTGTTTCCCTAGATGCAGGCATTAGTATTCCCTTGGTTTTCACATTACATTATCTGTGTAATGCTTCAGTTTGTTAAAATAATTTAAAAGAAAACAGCAGTGAAGTTTCTTAGAGATCCCAACAGCTAATGCAAATACTCATCAAATCACAATAATGGATCAGTCAAGTACAGACAGTTTTGACTATCTATGAGAAGCCACTTTTCAAAACCAGGTATATATCACATCACAGAAAACAAGAGCGTAGTAGAGAGTAGTATCAGGCAAATGTGACAGCCCAGAGATGTCAGAGATCATATACCAGCTTTCCACACATAAAGGTTTAATTAAAGTCATTACTCACCTATGTAAAATTAACAAGTCCTCACATCTTCATAGGATGAATCTTAAGTGTCTCCTCTGCTCTCCCATGTCTGGGACATCAGTGTGGGGTTGTTTGCCTGCACACAAACCCCTGTGAATAAATAAGTGGTTATTGGGAAATAGTAGCATCTGTGGGATGATGGAATTTCAACATTTATAGTCATCCTGAAGCTTTGTGACAAGTAGGTACAACAAAAGCTGAGGGACAGCTTTGTGGGAGAGCACTTGATACAAAAGACACAAATTCAAGTCTATGAGCACTTCAGCCACATCACTGCCAGAGCTCTGTCCCTGGATGATCTTTTTTGCTCTCCCTGGAAATTCCCCTGAGAAAGTTTAGTCACAGAGGCAGATTTGTCAAAATGATTCAAGGAAATGACTATAAGAGCTGTGGAATTTTTTCTTGCTTCATGGTATTGAAGCCAGTGGGCTTGATTCTCCTCCCAGAGCTGCTGTGTGTACCACAGACTATTGGCAGGCAAAATATAACCCCAGACCTGCTGATCTTCTTTGTCATCGTGTAGACACAGGGCCGTAATTTAAACATTGATGTGGAAGTTATTGGTACTAAGAAACAATGAGTGAATATAAGATTAAGCACAAAATTGTACAATTGATCAAAAATTAGGTTTAACTTCTAAGCAATTCCTGATTTGAAATCCTACCCTGAAGCACCTGAAAATATTAAACAGGATTCTTTTTTTCAGAACTGCTTTAAATTTACACTCCTCCTTACCAAATGCATGTCTGCATGTAACGCTGCTTGTTAGTCCCACAAAGGGAGGTCACCATCATTGCTCCACCACCATCTGGATAAGGAAAGAGACTTGGACCTAAGGATAGGGACTGACTGAGCTGGCAATTCAGGGGTGGAGTTGGATGGAGAAGAGAGAGGTTCTGTTGGAATGCAAGCCTGATTCAATAGGCACCTTCTCATCTAGCTCTTCTCTTGATGACATACTGTCTCCCTAGGCAACTACAGATTAGAGAGGAGACAAGAATTCTTGTATCCAGAACCACAAAGCAATGACTTGATCTTGGATGTAGGAAAATGTCAGGGAAATACAGTGAACTAGCAGTTGAAGCAGAGGCGTTGAAGTCAGGTGCTTCAGGTTCTATTTTTGGCTTGGACCAGCCATTTCCCTTCTCCTTTACTTTGGCTTCCCCTCTGCAAGATGGAAAATGAGGATGCCTACAGCTGCCTCCTGGGGCTGGATCATCTTGATAAAGCCAGGACTGTCAAATCCCATCTTCTGGATGATGCTGAGTTGACCTCAGCTCCATTCTTCTCTGTTTTGATGCCTGCACCTCCTTCACTTCTATCTCCCCTCTGCTTCTTTGGGCCCCACAGGCAAAACAGAGCAGCTTCTCAGCAACAAATCTTGGGATTGCTGCTGGGTGGGAGCCTTCTCTGTTTCTGTGTACCCTGGGGCCTTCCACTATAGCATCAGATGTGCAAAAGCTCCTGGGCTGCCCCTTGGGTGATGTGGGATGTCTGTTGAGGTAGTAAAGTACACTGAGTAGAGATATGACCCCTGTGCAAAGTACTTCCACTCCTGTCTAAATTAGGGATGCCGTTTCAGGGCACAGGCCCTAGACAGGTGCTGGAACAAGTTCAGAGAAAGACAGCAGAGCTGGAAAGGGTCTGGTGCACAAGTCTGATGAGGAGTGGCTGAGGGAGCTGGGGGAGAACAGGAGGGAGCCTGGAGAAAAGGAGACTCAGGAGGGACCGTCTTGCTCTCCACAACTCCCTGACAGGAGGATGCAGCCAGGTGGAGGTCAGGCTGTGCTCCCTGTGAACAAGGGACAGGACAAGAGAAAACGGCCTCTAGTACCACCAGGGGAGGTTTGGATTGCACATTGCAGAAAATTTCCTCATCAAAAGGACTGTGACGCCCTGGCATAGCTGCCTAGGGCAGCGGTAGAGTCACCATCCCTGGAGGGCTTTAACAGATGTGTAGAATTGGCACTTGGGGACATGGGTTAGTGGTGACCTTGTCAGTGCTGGGGGAGTGGTTGGACTGGACTCGATGAGCTTAAAGGGGTTTTCCAATCTAAATGATTCTACGGCCCTGTTCCGTTGTATCTCCGTGCAATGTCAGCCCAGGCACGGATCTGGGAGAGAAGAGCAGAAGATGATGAGGGACAAGTGATGATCACCACCTCAACCCGGCGATCCTTTGAATGAACGAGTTTCCAGGGCTGCAGGTGCGTTCTCTTTGCTGCATTCCCCGTTAAATCCCGGCTAATTAGGGCTCTCTCCTTTTTTCAGGAAGCACCACCAGCTCCTCCTGCCCTTCTTGTATCAATCAAATTCGATGCCACCTAAATCCAGGTGTGCTTCGAGAGCTCCTCCTTCCCAGTGCCGCGGGGAGGGAGGCGGTGGCTGCAGCGAGCAAAAAGTGACTTTACCTTTACCCGATTATTTCGGGTTTTAAGGCAGGAGCGCTCGGAACTGCGGACAACCAAAAGGAACCTCCGCGCTGCCTTTCCACCCTCCCACCCGGTTTCGGGCGGCGCCAGGGCCCGGCAACCAGGAGGATTTCGGCGCGGGGCGGCCCCGGACCGGCGCCTGCCCGGCCCCTTTGTTCGCGTGGGCCCGGCCGTGAGCCGGGAGGGACGGAGGGAGCGGCGGGGGCGGAGGAGGATGCGGAGCCGGCATCGCCGCTCCCAGCCACCGCCTAGATCCCTCCTCCCGGCTCGGCGCTCCCTCCTCCCGGCTCTGGGCTCGGCCGCGCAGGGAGTGGCAGGGCGGCTGCCGGCCGGGCTCGCATCCTGCGGCGGCACCGAGCTCCGTGCGCAGCCCCAGGGTAAGGGGGACGGCGGGAGGGAGGCACGGCAGCGCTCGGCCAGCCCGCGCCACAACAAAGGAGGGATGGATGGATGGATAGATGGATGGATAGATGGAGAAGGTGCGGGAGGAGCCCGGGCAGCGGGGACGCGCCGCTCGGTACCGGTGGGAGGCTCGGCCGCCGCGGGCATTGTTCTTGGGCTGGGGAAGGCACCGAGCACCCTCGGCGGGG